>WTSP01024751.1:40303-74413 GCA_025331215.1 Actenoides lindsayi | reverse complement strand
CCTGTGTGGGCTGCCCTGGGTGACCCTGCTGGGGCAGGGGGGTTGGACTCGATGATCTCCAGAGGTCCCTTCCAACCTCTACCCTTCTATTACTCTGTACTTCTTTCTTCAGGCTCCTTATACTAAGGCTTTTGTCAGAAGTTCCTTGTCACCAAGACAGGATTTTTTTTTCAGCTACTTGAATTGTGTTTTGAGCTAATATTCCTGCAACTGCTGAACCACAGTGTCTCCAAAGATGCAAGGATGCCAGCTGTTCTTGCTGCTGGATTCTATCACGTAACAGTGGTCGGTTACATAAACTAAGAAACTTTAAACAAAAGGGAACCATCAGCTGTGGCTGCTTTAGGAACATTTCTGTCTGTTCCTGGGTACAATCTGCTTCAATTGTCCCTGCCTTCTGTGCTCTGCTAGAGCTCCTTCTCCTTTATTGCCAGTTTTGTTGGCATTAACATTCGTACAAGTCAAACACTTCTTCATGATTTGTTTTTAAACAATCCTTTTATTACTTCCTTTTCAGTTTCCATTCAGTTATCTTTACTTTTCTGTCACTGCCAACCACTTGAGGCTCTGCTGTGATTTATCTTCTAAGGAGGGTTAAAACTCCCATTTCCCTTCCTGTTGCTTTTGTGCTCCTTTTCTACAAATGCTCCCACGTCAAACACTCACCTGGTGCAATATTCAATTCCTTAGCAGTATTACAATTTTCTTACCTGATTCCAACCCTCTCCCTCTTTTCCTACCTCTGTTAAGCACATGAACACCTCTGCCATCACTCTGAACTGACTTTGAATAAACAGATGACATGTCAGGCCAAGGCAGAAGGTCATCTGTGCCTCTTCCTTGGCCACAGAAGAAACACCCTCTCCACAATTAGTTGCAGCTCCTTCCTGCCTCAGCCTTGGCCCTCAGGTGCCTGCTCTGAAGCCTAAGGATGTCTAAGCCTGCCTCTGAACTCCACCAGCTGCCACAAGAACCTCACAAGGAAAGGCAACCGTGGCTGACAGTTTACCTTTCCTTAAGAGGTCTAATTAAATTTCTCACTGGAAACTTCAAAGTTCAATATGAAAATTAACCTTCTCTTTCAAGAAGTGCATTAAATTCTTTTTTCAGGAGGAAGGGAGGGATACAACAATTACCTCCATCCTATATATATATCCACAAACCAAGCCTAGCTGCAGTCTCATAACAACTACATTACGATGTGCTCATAATTCAGAAAAGACAATAGAATTGCTTGTAAGGGTTGAAAGAATCAAATTAAATTACAGTATTGACAAGCTGATGAATCTTTCAAATCCTTCACTATCAGGAATTTCATTATGTCAGCACAACACCTATTTGCCAGTAACAGAAACATCCTCACTTAATTTTCCACTTGGTGAACACAAGCTACAGAACATTCTTGTTCAGATGCTAATTCAGTGTTCAATATTCATTTCTAATTGAAATGCCTTTGAAACCAGAATAATTTAGGATTGAACAGTATCTGCCTAATGGCAGAAATAAAGTAAAGAAGTGTAGGTGCCAAGAATTCAAGACATTTCTACGCATATGGCAACTATAGAAGTCTCCATTCAGAGGGAATGAAATTCCCTCAGGTGTCTATATTTAGGATCAAAGAGCTTTTTAAAATACAGAACTTGGAGTCTCCAAGGGATAAAAACTACAAAACTGTCTGTAGTGAACTTTCTTTAACCTAAGGGTTTGTGCCAACTTAAATACACTGCAGCTCTCCACTTGAAAGAAGGCATTACCCACTGCGTGTTCTGAAACGCATGGAAAAGCCATTACAGGGATAATCAACACAACTATAAACCAGGAAAGCAATAAAATGACAAAACCAGATAATACTCAAATAGCTTGCTTTTCAATTCGGTCAAGCAGCGTTACTTTTAAAGTGATGATTATACCATTAAAGTTTGTTTATCTATCTGCTCACCCCTTAAAAGCTAACTCATCTTAAAATCTAGGCTAGATTTTTAGTTCAGACGCTTTCCAAGTCAGGTACTCACCCCAAGCAGAGCAGCTGGTTTCTCCCCAGCTCTCAGCTCCTGAGCAGAACTCGGGCTCAGCTCGGTTTGACTGCTTTAGGTTCCAGCCCCACAGAAGCAGCTGCAAAGCTGAGCCCCCCACAGCACAGCTCAACCGGGTGATGCCGTGCAGCGAAAGAACACTTCCCAGTACCTGCCCCACAGACGGCACCGATGGCAAGATCAAACTCCCTGTCGTCACAGGCATGTTTTTCTGGAGTCACTGGAATTATTTCCCCACAAGCATGTTGTTTTTTTCTTGATCAAAAGTTCACAAATCCTAGAGATGAGCATAAGGCTTGTACGTGGTAGAACAGAAAGGATTCTGTGCTGCGCCACGTACAGAACACATCACAAACTGTACTCAAAATGTCCATTTTTTTATCATATGGACATTCCTGACTTAGTGTTCCAGCAGACTGAGATGCCTAAAAGCAATATAATCATCACTTTAAAAGCAGATGCCTAAAAGCAATACGTAGGGAAGAATTCATCTTGATTATCTGAGCCTTTTTGACGGTTATCTTCTATGTACCAGAATTAAGATCCATCCTTTAGAAGGAGGGTTAATCAAGGAGTTCCACAATGTGCTATGAGCCTTCCTAAAGGATGGAGTTCTCTCCTTGTTCTGAAAGGACAAATACATAATCCATATAAAAAGTGCTTTAAAAGGGAACTGTGTGAGACTTGCATTGTAGATATTTTGGATATATCAAGGAGAAAGAAAAAAAAATACCTGGGCAGACAGATAAATAGTCCATGGGGTGATTTTCAAAGGTATAAATGGGAAGCAGGCACTCAGCTCCCGTTGGATTTTGAAAGAGTTCAGCATCCAGCTGCCCCTCTGCCTTTGAAAATCTTCCTTCACAAAACCCTTGGTTACAAATGACTCCAAAGTTCAAAGAATGACCTTGCCCTTGTGGGAAACGTAGGAAGGCTCGTGCCTTTTAAAGAAAGATTTATGAGACTGTTGCTGCAGATGTGACTGCAATGAGGAAACAACACTTTATAGAAAGGAAACTCTACAGAAACACACTCTCTTGGGTGGAGTGGATGGGTCACAAGAGGCTAGAACCACGAGTAGGGAGTATGGACACAAATACTCATTTGCACAGATGGATAGTGCCTTGCAGGAGCTCAGCAAGTCCTTGGCTAGGCTTGTGCTTGCAGTGCTGACAATCACAAAGTCACTAGCGTGGGATTAGGATGGGACTATCCAAAACATGGTGTTTTCTTTGAATTACTTGAAATTGTCCCAAGTGGGCCAATGCTGGCAACACGAGAGTGATGATGGAGAAGGTGTGTGTCATCTCTCCTCAAGGTTCAGCTGCCTGGGTTATATGTGCTCGAGCAGTGCACCCAGCTACGGACAGGGGATCCCTACAGCCCTTCTCTCAGGGCTGTAATTATGTCAACTCTACAATTCACCTTTCTCATCTTCTGATTTACCTTTACCCACTAACCTGGGGGGGGAGGCAGATTTCCTAGTACACAAATAAATGGAATAGTTAGTGAAAGGAGGAACCACGATGATAAACATGTACAAATGTACCAGTTTGGGGGAAAAAAAGAAAAGGAAGTAAAGAATTTTCACAAAACCAAATTTTAACAACACACCCTTATGTGAAGAAAGCATTACTCTGATCCTACCCACAATCACAAAGTTCATTTACAGTACCTGTTGACACACCATGTACGTAAGGAGAAATATTTCAAGATTTTTTTACCCAAGCAAATCTGTGTTTGTTCAGTAGCAAGCACGGTATCGACCAAGACCAAAACCACTTCCTATTTTGGGCTGCTGTGTGAGGTCATACCTCTCTCAGGCACTAAAGATTGTTATCTCACTGACAACTCTGATATAACTGAATTTTCTCAATTGTTATCGGAAGAACAAAAGAATGTTCACCATGCAGTAACTTTGGAATTAAACTAAAGATAAATGTGTAGCAATGTAGGAATTCCTTAGCTTGCTGCTATGTGGCACAGAAAAAAACCCAACCTCAAGTGTTATTGTAATAGCTGATATTCACGTCAGCTTTATCATTTCCAAAAATAAGTTACCAGCTCCTGTTATACCAAATAAACCCTTAATCAACCCTTAACTCCAAATTCCTATATATCTACAGAGAGAGCATTATATACACACATATACTCTGTACATAATCTAACTGTTCATTTGCATATTGGAGATGACTCCACTCTTGAGCAACATTTTAGTTCTCACTCTGGGTAACAATAATAAGGCTTTGAGTGGTTTAATTGAATCCTGCAGGGTTTCTGGCATCCCTCAAGTGTATATAGAACCAGCATAAAAAAAATAAATCCACAATTCACGCACAATTTTTACAAAACAAACAGGACAAAGTAATTTAGAGATGGTCAATAGTTCTATTTGACTTGTTTCCTGACTAGTTATTCCTTATTAACACACTTTAATATCACTATTATTACCTTGGCAGCCGAGTTTGATACTCCATGTGTGACATTTCTTATGAGACCACCAACATTGCCATATTTTATAAGTCCAGTAACACCTTCTGAAACATCATTCAACAGACCCATAGGGTTGCCAAGGAAATCCACAGAACCTAGAATCCTTGCTGCCTGACTAAGCAGCTCCTGTAAAATGAAGAGGAAGAATGAAATATCACTTATGGATCATGGTAACATCAAGGAAGTTGACTAAAAGAAAAAACCAAACCAGAAGTTCCACCCACAACAAAACCTCATACAAAACCAGAGTTTTACTGAAGAAACGAAATGCCAAAAGAAAACCTGTAAGACACTTACCTCTTGAAAGTGTTTCAGAATGTCATTAATGATAAACTCCTGAGTTTCATATGGATGGACCCTCGTGAAAGGATCCAGATTAATCACAGCATCTTCAAATCGGATTAGAGGAAATCCCAGCGTGCTTTTCAATGCCTAATTAAAGAAAAGATATTGCTACTTTAATTTTACCTTCTACCTCTCATTCACAGCACCCACATGAATTCATTTTTAAAGAGGTAACCAACCAAAATTATCTGAAGCTGCTAGAGCAGCTCACCACTGCCATACAGATTTTTGATACAGAGAGTAATCACTCCTAAACCTTGTACTTGTGAGCACTGATGAATTATTAGAGCTGCATTTTTTCAGTAACTAGACAATCATTAAACACTCTTTCTGATGGCATCTGTTGATAGGAACATTTAGAACCAAAATGTATTTAAGATTCTATGCTTAGCACTTCACTAACTCCTCTAATGTTCAATTAAACCAAACCCCAAATTAATTTCCTTGATAAGCAGTGAAGACAAATCTGGGTATTTTCCACCCTGCTGAAGTTCTATGAATGGATTAAGTGTCAGGATGAGCTGGAATAACATACACAGTTTCCTGCAAGCCTCAGGCTCATTTCTCAACACTATGTGGTGTATGGAAGTTCTTTAAACCAGCTTTTTCAACTCTTTTCAAGACAGACAGTAATTAGCCCGTGGGCCATCTGTAAGCTGTACAATCTACACATGAAATAAATGTATTTCAGGTGGACAAGCTGAACCTCTACAGATAGGCACATGTAAATAAAACAATTCTGGAAAAACTAACAAGAAGATTAATCTTTGAAGAAAGAAAGATCCCTTCTATTTCAGGTCTTGATAATAGCATCTGGAGAGTTACCAACATCAGAGAACCTGGAGAAGGCAGGCAGCCTGATACTCCTCCTCTCTCTTTCTCCACTCATCACTAAAGCAAGCTCGATGGTGAGTGAGTTTTCCTGCCATCTGCAGGCAATAAGGGAAATTACAGCTCTGATTTAAGTTTGCAAGTAAGAAAGGACCTATTTATTTTTTCAGTAAATGGATGACTAACTAGAGTAGTCCTCATTATTCAACTTAGGTAGGAAGTAATTTCCTGTTTAACTATCAGATATTATATAAGGCAACTCTGTTAATACTGGTACCTAATAAAAATAATCTGTCTGCACCAAATTACCAGACAGCAATGTCCAAGCCAGAAACATTAGAGGTAGTTAGAAAAACTTCTACAAAGACTCTACTGTGAATATTCTCTCCCTCCTACCCTGAACTCTCCGGTGCTACAAAACTGAATGGAACTCTTTCTGTGAAAGTTAATATACAGAACACAGTCACTGACTGTTATCATTAGGGGGAAAAAAATGTACACGCCAAGTTATCTCCTGGGACCAACACTGGCAGCTGCCAAGACACATCCATATGCAATCATATACCAACGGGGGGAGGAAGTCTGAACAGAACAGCACACGGAACAAGTTTCTTAAAGGTACCTCTGTTTTCTCGGTCTAAATTTGAGGTAATTGGATGATAAGTTTTTTCATGTTGAAGCTGACGTGCCAACACATTCAAGACTGCTGGTGTTTGTTGAATGGTAAGAAGTATGGCAGGTAGCTATTGAATTGTCTCTTCTGCACAAGGATTTGGTAAAAGCAAAACATGAAGGCAGAGCTGATGGTATTCAGGGTCACCTTGGTAAGATTCCACGATAGAATCACAGAACTGTCAGGGTTGGAAGGGATCTTAAAGATCATCCAGTTCCAACCCCCCTGCCAATGACACCTCCCACTAGAGCAGGTTGCTCAGAGCCCCATCCAGCTTGGCCTTAAAAACTTCCAGGGATGGGGCTACACATTCATAACACATCATAAATTGTACTCATAATGTCAATACATACACGCACGATACACACTCATTCCACAAAACTTCTTTAAAAGCTTGCACATCTTAGTGTCCATAGCATCAAAGGCACAAAAAAGCCTGGCCAGGGTCTCAAATTTGGTTTTTTGAACACGCAAGTTGAATGGGCAGCAGCTCAGTTCCTCCACAGTGGGAAGGGCTTTATGGTTTGGTTGCTTGCTTGCTTTTGTTTCAACTCCCCCACCTCGGAGAAAATTAGCTGCAGTAGCTCAGAGGGCACTGAAGTATTGCTGACTGTGCCCATCTTATTATGTCCAGAAAGGTCCCAACACACAAACTGGGAACACTGGATGAGATTATCTTCCTATAATTTGGAATCCCTGGCTCACTTGAACGACTGTGCCAGAACATTTATTACCACGTGAAAAGGACCACGGTTTCCCAGCAAGTCCATACTCAAGTTGATTTCACTTTAATACTGAGCCAAATTGCACAGTGCTCATGCAAACCCTCCGAGTGACTTCTTATTCTTCTTCACCCTCCCCTCAGCCCTCCCATATGACAGGCATTCCCTTTAAGCTCTTTACACTTCCATTAATGTAACTAAAGCCTTTGTATAGTACTGAGTTACAGGGTGAAGTTGGCTGTGCTTCAACTGAAATCACAGCAGCGAAAGAACATTACAGAAGAGACTGGGAATTCTGCAAATTAAATAATACAAGTTATTGGAACTTCTATTATTTGTAACTTAAATAATGAAAGAGTCAATTGGAACAAGTAACAGCAAATTAAAACTTCTGTTGCCTTTTCCTCCTACAAATAGAAGCACTCTCTGCAAACGCACTGGCGTTACCTTGAGGTCCAAGGGCAGCTTGTTGGAAGTGAAGACACTCAGCTTGATCTGAGGCACACTAATTTTCAGATTTTCAAAGTAGTATCGCTTTTGTGCTCCACCTTGTTCAACAGCCTTTTCATGGAGGTTTTCATCATACTTTTCAACCTCTGCATCCAGACCAGACACAGGAATCAGAACAGAGTACACATAAATAAATCTGGGGTTACAAGTGCATACTCTGCAAAGAGTTAATAGTTTCTCTGTACAAATAAGACGTTATGTGTGACTACTTGTGTAGCCAGCAAAATTACTCATGCCTTGTGACATGAAGTTGACCTTTGAGGCTCAGAATTTTTTTTCAGATCTGCCTGCATTTCTAAAACCTGCATGCATTTGTCTTTAAAAAAATAAAGTCATCTAAGTCCATAGTTTTAAGTTATTTGAACTTTTAATCTTGCTTCTAATTTCTCTTTGTCAGCACAGGGAAACCAGGAGATACAAACATCATTATGCAATGCTTCCTACTGCACAGCCACGGTCTTACAATAGGTTTTCCTCTCTCTCCTTACTCTGTACTTCCTTACGTGCCCAACTATCACCATAATCAAAGCAAGCAAAGCTGACAATCCTTCCAATTATAACTACAGAATGGACAAAATATCTGGGGAAGACATTCAGTAGATAATTTACATACAGAGTGAGCCAAATCTGGTTGACACTAACAGGTTCATATGTTACGTGTAGGAGCACCTTGGTGATGTGGCAAGGCAAGGGAGAGATGAAAGAGGACAGTCTTATGAACTCAGGTTGAACAATTACACATGTTGAATATAAATTGCAAAATTTTTGATTGAATCTTGGATGCCGTCACCAGCATCAGTGAATAAAGACCATACAGTAAGGAAACAAAACAAAAACCCAAACCATCAAAAGCATGAGGGTAAACCAAAACAAAAGAGAGATTAGTAATCAGCCTAAGAGCAGAACTCAAGATGTCCATTATTTCCTCATCACTACAAATCAAGTCCTCTGGGAAACTGGGAAACGTAACACTTGTATGTTGTCAGACACAGTTCAGAAGAAACTGTGGATGAGCAAGACACAGAAGCCTTGAGCATCATTTGTAGACTTGCCCCCATTTAGAATCAAGCTAAAAATGTTTTTTTCCCCAGCAACAGTTATTTTATTACATAACCCCACACACCCTACTGCGTAATAAAAGCGACTCCAAAAGAGGCACTTCAGAAACTTTCCAAAGTACAGATAAACCCTACAATAGAGGGATTAGAGCAACATCTAAGAGATTAGAAGATTGAACAGCTCTGTCTTGCCTCACTGAATGGAAGAAAAACTTCTACTGCAATTCCAGCCAGGGGTACTAATGTCACAACTAAAAGGTCAGACAGACAAAATTTTCCTTCGGTTAAGCAAGAGGAACTGCCCACAAAACAAACAAACAAAGACCCCATTTCTAGCCTTGGGTTTAAAGAAACAAACATTACTAAACAAAGTGGTTTGCTAAATTAATAACACAATTTCTTTTATCCCAATTTAGATGAATACAGATACAGGAACTTAAGATGAATGCTGAACTCCTTCCCACAGAGGCTCAGCTCAGCCGCCGTGTACTGACACCACCACGTTACATGGCTCATTACCTGAATTCTCCAAGAACAACTTCAGGGGGCCATTGAGACATCAGCCTTTCAGCTTTCTGTTCAGCAGTGGCTGTCTCCAAGCAGCCAGGAGTTTGCTAGATGTTTTCAACTGAGTTTATATGCAAAGCCCATCATACCTCTGTACACCGTAAAACTGGTCTTCGTAATTTTGTACTATACCTGATTCAGGCTGATCATAGCCAAAGAAACTCAACAGTTTCAGAAGTAGTTTCTCCTCAATTTGAACTGTGAACTTTCGAGCAGTGATCATCAGATGCTACAAAAGATAAACAAGTCTCAGTTTACAGCATTAACACTAAAACTATAATCCACGTAAGATGTTAAATAGGCCAATGTGTTGTACTTCAACAGAGCATTTCCATTGAAATGGATTTGTAGTAAGACTCCCACCTTCAAAATAGCATTGTTAGTTTCCTTCACTTAAAGTTTCCTGCAACTAATGATGATTGTTTCAGTTTTTTGGATGGCATAGTCCTTCATTACCTAATCCTTACATTTCAGAACCTGATGCCTAGCTGTTTTCCAACACCAAAATAAGCTGTTTTTCAAACTAGTGTCAAAATACATGGCTGAGGATTCCAAGTGAAGAAATAAGTCTTGGAAACAAACTTGGTTTTGCCCTCAGCATGCAAACCATAGCTGGTGGATAAACACCCAAACAACATTTCCAAAGAGCTCCAGTACACAGAACAGGGTTTATGGGGCAAGATAATAGAGAGAAATTCTTCTTATCAGAAAGAAATTGTACACAACTCATGAAAAGCATAGCACAGATATTCTGGTTCACTACACTGCAATGGTGACTATCAGTTCTCAGGGGAGAATAATTAACTTGAAAAGAAAGGTCACAAACATGAATATACAGCAGTTTGGCTTGTGATGTTTTTAAATGTGGTTATTATCCTGTTCATCACTGTACTGTAGCTTTAAATCCTATGTATGTGAGGAAGTGTATATAGAGCCCTTTAAACTTCAGTATTAATTTAACAAAGTATTCCACATATTATTTAATTTAGATTATTAATAAAAATTAGGAACAGGAAAGGTCATTTAAACAGAGCAACACCTGCATGGCACAATCCAAAGACTGAGGTTTACCTTGTATATATCAGTCAGTGCATTTTTACTGGGAAATTTCATGGCATTTACTTGCACAGCAGGACCAGTCTCCACAGGCTCATTTTCACTCATCTTGGGTGTCAGAAAGAGCATAAAAGGCCGTGTGGTGCCAATAAGCTGGTTGTCCACCTACAAAGTGGCCAAGACAGACAAGAATATCTGAACAGGTGACAAAAAAACAGTAAAATGGATGGTCTTTAATTGAGGACTTAAAAGCTTTCAGCAACACATGGTCCCTGAGCCAGGAAGATACTGGATACTTGGTTACTGATCACTGCTGAGACCACAGCAGAAAAACATTCAGAAATGTCCTTCAGTAAAAAAAAATTGTTATAGCTACCAACAAACAAAATCTATAACAGAACTGCTATGTTCTCTGGGATTTTTTTTTTTTTTTTCCAAAAAACCCAGCCCAAACCATTCAACAACAGCAGAGTTGAGCTACTCCTGCAATTCAGTTTGACTGGTGCATGTCAGTAGACATTTATCTCGTAACCTCATCAGTATCCACAGTTCCCCTTCCAATGAAATCTTACATTTTGGGAGCAGAATTCTAACAATGTAGAGGAGTTTTTCAGTAGAATAAAAATATTTCTTACAGTCTTCAGTTTAACTTGTAAATTCTGCATTTCAAAGACTGAATTGAAGATAAAGTTTAAGGCAAAACTCTGTAAAGTCAAACCCAAAATGTAGCTGGAAAAAATGTAAGAAGTTTATATTTCTGTTATTTGTCTATGATTCTATGATTTATACTACAGTGCTACCAGCAGT
The DNA here is from genome assembly GCA_025331215.1 of Actenoides lindsayi. Lineage (NCBI taxonomy): Eukaryota > Metazoa > Chordata > Aves > Coraciiformes > Alcedinidae > Actenoides > Actenoides lindsayi. The sequence goes on along the minus strand of WTSP01024751.1, from coordinate 63,318 downwards.
AGGAGTCCTGCTTTCAAAGGCTGCATTTTCTTTATGTGATGACAGAGAATGAAGAACCAGGAAGGGAGAAAATTCTCCTTCTGACCTGCTTACAAAATAAAAACAATTCTGACTTGCCTAATAGAAATCAACAGCATGACACACAACAGATCTTTGTCTCAACTAGTACTAATAAGAGAACGATGGAAAAAGGAAACACTGATGCAAATCAAAATGTGTATGATATTTAGGAACTAAAATCTCAGTAGAAGCTCTAAACATTTTTCAAACCTGTTATGACAGTAAAAAACACAGAAGACTTATGAACAAATAAATCTGTTTCAAAATGGCCAATACCTGTATGTCTTGCACACTGAGCTCGAGCATCTGACTTGTTGACAGTTGTGTGTAGTGGACATTAATTCTGGTGAGGCTTGCAAAGACAAGCTCTTCAGGAACTTTGTTGACCAAAGACAACCCTAAACCTTCCAGTTTTACAAGCACCTGAAAAAAAAAATATTTGAAGGAGGAAAAAATACCAACCCACTAACAAACCAGCACTGAAAACCCCTGTGATACTGAATACATCCTTCTGCAAAGTTATTTTTTAGACTTATCTCCAGAGAGGCTGAACAGTTCATAGACAATTAGTCTTCAAATATGGATGTGTTAAGACACACAAACCCAACTGCTAAGAACGAGGAGTTTTAGCAGGAAAATCTACAAGTTCATAACAAGAGGTCAGCATGGGGAAAAGTTAATGACCAACTCCCCCTTGAAAATCTAGAAAGGAAAATTATAACTAAGAGACAGATAGTAGTTGTATCTTACTTCTAATTCCTGCTCTGTATCTGGATTTTTTAACTTGCGTAGATCTTGTTCTGTAACTGGAAGTTCATCTCCTTCACTGGATACACGATCATTTCTGCGTTGGTTAAAATCTGTTATCTGATAAAAAACCATAAATTACTCCCATGATCACTTTCCTAGTTATCAGTAAAAGCTCTATTGTCCTACCTTATAAAATTATCTTTAAAAAAAAAGTACAATGAAAACTTCTGTTGTAATTATTTCTGGTTTATGATATTGCCTTCCTCCTTCACAGCATTATAATGGTGGCTTTTTATAAGAATTTAGGGATGCAATACAGAAAAAGGTATTTCAAGTACAAGCAAATAATGAAACTAGATTTTAGTTAATGAAGAACTTCCACCTGTAGAACTCTTGTTGGCCCATCTGGGATGACTCTAACAGCTAGCACCCCCGACCCAGGCCTCATCTTTTGGTTTATGAATTGCTGTTCAGGTGGAACTGGCCCCAAAAGTTCAAGTGAAGTATCAGGACCAAGAACAACTTCTGCTCCGTCATGAAGACCTCGTATTCCTCCCTTTGCCTGGAGAAAGAATAAGTTAAAAAAAAAATTAAATGACATGTAAAGGCTTCAGATAACCATTTACATACATTAATTTAAAAGTCTATTTTACTTTCCTCTCCTTACTCTTCAGACCTAAAAGAAAAGCAGTCCAGCAGCATGTTAACTTGGTATTACTCAAGCTCCTGGTAACTCATGTTTAATCAGCTTGGCAGCTAGAAGAAAGAGCCAAGATCAGGAATTAAGTATTCCCACTGTATGTTCAGAAACTGAAACTAGCATATCATTATTGAGCATCAACATTCTTTTGATGTTTAGCTCTAGAATTTGTAAAAGTAGCCCAGGCTTCTCTGCCTACAACTTCTACCATCAGCAGGCAAAATCACAAAAAGTTTGCCAAGTGTCAGCTGCCTGCACGGCAGAGTTTCCTGAAACACAAAGAAAGAGCAAACAGCTCAGACTGCTTTTAAAATTCGTATTACTAAAATGTTAGAAGCATGACTCTGAGAAGTGCTGGTCATACACAAACCTTGCCTTTCATCAGTGATCCCAACTGGCACAATCTGCAGCACTTCCACATCTGGTACATTTGAGAATATCGACTGCACTGTTCATTTTCAACAACAATGTACTATCAATTTGCTAATTATTTACTTTCAAATTAATAGTGCAAGATGTTTAAATATTTGAAATTACTAAGAACATTCAAACATGAATTTCAACCACACAAGCTGTATGTCCAAGTCTGGTTTCCTCTGTATTCTGAATTTAGGCCTCAATGCTTTTATTTCACTTCAGTACTGAGGCCAAGTGACTCTGGCACCTGTATCAGCAACAGTCAAGACAATTTGTGTGTCAAAGACACAGTTAAGACAAAAAAGTGCTGACCTGGACAACAAGTCCATGAATCCCACAGGTCAACTTTCCATCACGAAAGCTCCATGTCTGGGTAGTGCTGCGGCGGCGATCGGGCTTTCTCAACATCAGGGGCTCGTACCTGCAACGAGAACATGTCACCCAACACTGAGGGGACTCCAGCTTCTCAATTTTACTCTTGAGATATGTATGAATGGCAAAACACTTACTCTAGTTTTGCTCAATCTCCTTCTCCTAATCTCACTTCTGAAGTGCTCTTTTAACAATCTGCTAATAAATACATTAGCCATGCTTTTAAAAATATTTCCAAGTCACAAAAGTGATATCATGAGGTCCGCTCACAAAGACAGATAACATCCAGCTCTTCCACAAGCCTACAGAAAAATTTCTTCCTTGTTCAGAGGATATTACATTCAGTATACTTTCAAAGACACAGAACAGCAGTTTCCCAAGAAATTCTGCTTGCAATACCTGTTATCTGTGACAGCTGCCAGGCCTGCAATGTCTAAAATCATACAAGAGTCCCCAGAGCGAGGAGAAGGTTTATGTGGGTTGTGAGGAACTGAGGAACCTTCATGGCAAAGCATTCCTGTGCCCGTCATTCTCCAAAGCTGGGAGCGTTTTCCTGGCTCCTGTTGCACAAAAATCAACATTTAAATGAGCACAGCAATACAGAGACAATATTTCTGTTCTGTTTTGCTATAATATACTTTGAATTGCAATTCTTGGAAATACTTGTATATATTTAACTTCAGAGCCCTGAATTAGAAGTAGAGACCACTTTGTGTAAAACCTAATTCAACTCTGATCCTCAGTGAGTATGTATCTCCAGCATTGTTTGGTGCAAAGCTGTATTTACAAACTATTTTTCATTTTAGCAATATTGAAATGTAGTTTGGTTTCTCAAGAGCTCCAGTATCATAGAATCATTAAGGTTGGAAAAGACCTCTAAGATCGCTGAGTCCACCCGCCCACCCAACACTACCAGGACCACTAAACCATGACCCAAAGTGCCACGTCCACAGGTTTTCTGAACACCTCCAGGGATGGTGACTCCACCACTTCCCTGGGCAGCCTGTTCCCATGCTTCACCACTCTTTCAGTAAAGGAATTTTTCTTAATATCCAAATCTAAATCTCCCCTGGTGCAACTTATGCCCATTTCCTTTCATCCTACTGGTAGTTACTTGGGAGAATAGACCAACACCCATCTCACTACAACCTCCTTTCAGGCAGCTGTGGAGAGCAATAAAGTCTCCCTTCAGCCTCCTCCTGACTAAACAATCCCAGTTCCCTCAGCTGTGACTTTGCTTGCAAAGTGACCAAAACCAAAGCATGCCCTACCTTGTAACTTCTGCAGAACCTCCAACATACAATTACCACGCCTGGTTGTCCAAACATTCCTTACTACTTTTGTTCCTAATTCCTTTTTCTGTCCCCATAAAAGTTTCACATGGAAGCACCCCCAGAATTCAAGCAACCTGAATTGCCATAACCTGTTGCTTTCAATGGAGCCTGGCTCCACCCTTTAAAAGTTACCATGAAAATGTTAGTTTTTCCTTCTCCCAGCATAGGATTTTACTTCAGCGCATAAAGGCATTTTAACAAAATCAAATGTGCCTTGGTACCTTCTTCTTCAGTACAACTCGTTGAGTCTTTGGGGAAACATCAAGGACAAGCTCTGCATAGGCAGCATCCTTATTTGAAGCAACTGGTCTTACACTTGGCTCCTGTAAACTAGAACATCAAGAAAACATCGTCATATGTATAGTCAGAGTGGCTGCTTCCTCTGTAGATTGAATTAGATCTGTATCAAAAGTATCTCTATCTGCTTACAACTCCAGTACAGGCAGACAAAATTTATATTGTTTTTTTAATCTTGTTATTTTTGGAATTACCAGGGTAAGCCATCAATCTGAACACATTCTTAAAAGGGGCTGTGATTTCTCACTGTGACTAGGAACTTGATAGGCAATCAGATGAATTTCAAAGAAAACATTCTGTGGTGTATTGAGGAAAGCAAAGCCTGTATCAATCTCCAGCAGCTGTTTTCAGATCCACTGCAAGTTTAAAATTCACAGGCATGTCATAAATGGTGTGTCCTGGAGTCAAGTGTTCCTAATCCACCAAATGAAATTAAGCCCCCAGACATGATGCTCATCCAACATCAGACAGTGGGGTCACAGCAGATGCCATGTGCTAACTATTTCTCACTATGTGACAAAATAAACAACAGTGGGCTGCACCTACAAAGCTCTGTTATCAAGCCCAAACACACAACTCAGTGACTGCTACACTCAACTGCCCAATTTTGGCATTTCCCCTCCTAGCTACGAGGTTGACAAAAGTTTAGTTGCATCTTTGAAACAGCCATTAAGAGAATATTAACATAAAAGCCTAAAGAACACCACGAACATTCAGATTATTTTCATTGAATATATAAAGAATTACCCTGAGAAAGTATACGTAGCAGCAATGTAAATGAAGTTTTCATAGTAAAGCTGCTTGCTATCTTGGAAGTCGTTCATGCTACAGATGATTTCTGAGGAGCCTGCCCCTTTGACTGTCAGCATTATAAAAGGTGGTAGAATAGGTTCATCCCACGCGTAATCCAGAGAGGTCATGGGCTTCACCTCAGTGTACAGCCTTGGCTCCACAACCCCGTGCTGATTAAAAACAATTGGGACCTGCAACAGTTATGAAGGAGGATTTAGTTTCACACAGAAATAAATAAGGCGTATTTTTTTTGCTATCATTTTCTCAGAGTTAATCACTGAAACGTGTTCAGATCACTTCCCATCTCCCAACCCCACTTGTTTCATAGGCATTTTCTTCCATTTGAGACTGAATTACAGATAGTGGCAAAGCGAAGGGAAATTTCATCTTTGCTTTTATCTGTCATCTGTGGTTCAAAATGTCTTTAGCCCCAGGAGAGCATTTCAAACCTCCTAGTCAAAATCAGGAGACTTGCCCAGTTCTAGTTAACGGTTCAGTACCAAAATTCAGAATGGGAATCAATAACCACTAAGAGCTCTGATCAATAGGTAGTTAGTAAGTGACTGTAAAATACGCAAAGTAAATTCTCAGATTTTTATAATCACTGACGTGGAGGCCCAAAGACAGAGAAGGAAGTGGCAGCAGTAGCTTGAATTCTTTTTAGAGGTCATTCAAGTGACAAAAATAACACAGAACAGATTAAAAACTATCACTCTAGCACAATTTTCTCACCAGCAACAAGGCTTTTAATGCACCGATGACAGCCACAACGTTAGCACTATTATTTAAACACGATCAAATAGCCAAGAACTACAAATTTATAATAACACTTCAGAAAATTACAATTCTGTATCAATACCTCTTGCCACACACACTTGCATTTTATTCCATTACACAAGCCAGTTTGCTCCCTCTTCTAGCAAATATAAAAGAATCCCTAATTTTCTTTTTTTTTTTTTTTCCACTAAAGAAATTAAGGAATAAGAAAGTCATTTTTTTCTCTTTTACCTTTGAAAAATTGTCTATGCGGAACGGTGGCGGTAACTGATCTGTGTCGCTGAAGGCAATGCGGTACGTGGCTCCTTGGAGAGTGATTTCTACTCTTAAGAAGTAACATTTTCCCAGAGTGTCCCTGAGAAAGTCCAAACAAGTTCATGAGAGTTACGTTTCTAATCTGTTACCCACAGTCCCAAGTGTTAAACAGCTGCTTCTATAAAAAAATAGAAGTTTTAGAATGGGAATGGAATAGAGCAGGAATGGAATAGAGCAGGAATGGAATAGAGCAGGAATGGAATAGAAGTTTTATATACAATAGCTACCTCATATTGATATGGAAGGAGCTGTTTTTGTTGACTTCGAAGCCCCCAGACCAAATGCAGTTTGGGACATCCATTAGTCTCACACACAATAGTTGATCGTAATCGTTACGTGGCCAGTGGAACACGACGCTGGACCCAGGAAGTGTGGAGATGTAGCCCTCAGGATTGGATGTCCCCTAGGAAGAGAAATGTAACTACATATCCTCTAGGTACTGAAAAAAATACAAATACCTCTCAAATATGAATTATTCTGTTAGGTGGATGCTGGCACTGGGATAGTGACAACGCTTCTCACCACTGGCCAATGACATTTTCAAGTGGAATGTCTGTGTTCTTTTCAGTTAGGAGATGCTGGGGCTAACTACAGGCATTGGAAGAATTAACGAGCAACAAAAAGCAAGCAGCTTACCCGACCTCGGGCGAACTCCCGCTGCACGAAGGCGAGCTTGTAGGATGATTTATTATCCAGCAGGTAGCGGGGCGCAAACGTCACCATGCACGTGTCGATGTAACGGCCTCGGCCCTTTTTCACATCAATCCCTAGTAACAAAACCAAGTTAAAGCTATTATTTACAGAAGAGAACAGAAGACATTTGCCACAATAGATTGCACATAACGAAAGTTCTTTCTCCTGGGTTCCTGAGATGTGCTGGTTCTGCCGTAACGCTGTCGCATTTTGAAATGTTATTTTAAATGGCAAGTGTCATTTTTTGTCACCTGTTGTCCTCTGTTTCTCAGGTACAATTTAGAGATTATAAGCACTGAAGGAAAACCTCACTATTTCCAACCACAAGTAAATCAATGCAAGTAATTCTTCCACTTTTAAATATATGTAGAATTCTTCAAAAATCACCACAGAGTAACTTCCAAACTGTAATTTAATTAAAGACCTAAAAGCTTCCAAGGAAACTGTACTTTATGTACAGGAGGAGTGCAGGGAAGACAGAAGTTGCACTCTTCCCATCAGCCTACAGAGGTACCACAAAGCAAAAGCCCCCGAAGCAGCAGAGAGCTGAGCTGCTACAGTGCAGAGACACTCAAAACAATCCAAGACAACAATGTGGTGGGATTCCAACTGTACTTAGAAATAACAAAGGGGGAATAAAGGCACAAACCCAGAAAGAACAGTTTGCAAATACAGTTATTAAAACTCCACGAGGAAATGTAAAAATATTTGAAAAGTGATTTTTAAGTTAATGAAATTCAAAATAAAGATGTAGAAATACTTAGCATCGTATTCTCTGCTCAGTAATTTTCTCTGGGCCACCAAAAACCTTTAACAACTTCCATTTCCCTGTTGTAATTGTTTCATTTCTGGTGTCACTGGCATCATGCCTTACCAAGTTCTACAGTATTTCTCAAAGGTTCCTACCAACACACACCGATGTTGTAGATGAGGCCTGGCCTGTTTCCATGTTGGATCACCTTCAGGGCCCTGACGCCGCTCCCACCGTCCAGGGAGAAGCCCTGGCACCAGCCAGGCATTCCTTCAGGGTGGATTCCTTTTCCAACCCGCATTGTACAACTAGGGGTGAGAAGAAAAGGCAAGGATTTACTCATACAAACGAAGGATCAGGTATCAACACGACGCTGGTGATCAAACACATACCCAGATCCCAAAAGAACACCCTGTGCTTTAATATAAACCCATTAGAAGCCATGAGAAATCTCTTCTCCAGTAATTCATTCTTCAGTTCTGCCATAAGGAATTTTAAGATACTGGTCAAGACTGAGTGACCACACCACTTTCAAAGGCTTGGTAATTTTCAGACCGATTAACCACAACCCCATTTGTGTGGCTTTTTAATACGAAAGAAGGATTTTCTTTCTTTGAAAGAAAAATAGAATTTTCTTTCTTTGAAAGAAAAAAGAAAATTGGGAATACACTTTTGTGGTAAATTTAACTGTTGTTCATTTGAGCAAAAATCCCAGAACATCTCACATGAGTTTACTTTAAATCGTGTTCTTATTTCTTATTTTCACGGAAAAAGCAAATTCTCTCCTTGATGCCAGTTAAGATAGCTGAAAAGTTGCCTTTCCAAAATCCTGCCATTTCCTTTTACATCAGAATCACAACAGCAGGAAGCCCACAGGCAGCAGAGTGAAGTGACTGCTACAACTTTTCCATTAACATTCAGAGTTAAGGATCAGGGGCTTGAAGTGGTTTTTTTCAGTTGTTAACTCTCTTCACCTTTTGACTTTCTTACAAAAGAAGCACGAATTCAAAACAAGAAAATAAAACCAAAGCAGCCTGTAGACACAACAGAATTAACCAACCAAGGAGCTTTCAATAGGAAATGTCTACAGAACCAATATACTTATTTCTGTATTTAGAAATTTAATTGGCTGTAAGACCATCTTACTAGGTAGTATTTTTCCTATGTGATTTCATACTAATATATCAGCACCCAATTCTCTGTGAATTACTGTCACACTTTGTGAGGTTCCTCCTGTTCTGCTCTTCTTTTGGTATTACTCACAAGTTTGGCTGTTCTTTGTCAGCGTAACAGAACAGAAGTGGGCTGAGGCTTCTAGCCAGCTCGTGCTCTTCAAACTGACCTGCAGTATCTGTTTTTGCATTATCTTGTCTGAAGATAAGTGGCAATCCTTTAAGTAAACACAAAGAAATGGAGCGTCAAATTACATTTCACCTCTGCTCAAATTAAAATGAGATGGTAAAAACTACTTTAAATTCAGGAACAACCTAATATATTTTGGTTGTAATAGCAGCCACGAGTCTGCATGAACTCTCCCTAACCTGTCCTCCAACCTGCTTAACAGCCAGACCTGCTGAGAGCTGGGAGCCAGGGAGGCTGGTCCATGCAGAAAAGGAAAGTGCCAATGGATGTTAACACACAATATCTTCAGTTCAGACCTACTGCCTTCTCAAGGCATTGCAGCCTTTGAAAACCACAATTTGGACAGTGATCTACACTGTGTTGATTTATTTAGAGGCACAATAGCTCATGCTGGAAAATCTGCAATATAGCAACTAAAATGTCCAAGTTATCTGCTGGAACATTCATTAAACAACAGCTGCTGGCACTGTAAATAAATAATAATAATAATAATAAAAAAAACCCCAAACAATTCCTGCAACTTTAATTCCTCTTAATTAGCGTTTAAAAGCTGTACGTGGCTAGAAAGCAAATCAAAATGCTGCCTGAAATCCTTATTTCCCAGCTCATGATTACGGCTAGGGAAGAGAATACTGTGAACTCACCTGTTTTGTTGATTAACCAATATGGTGCTGAAATCAGTATTTTTAGAGAGCCTTCAGCACGACATACAATCCTTATAGTCAAACTGAGCAGCCGCTTGTTGACATCGTACAACCGCATCCGCACCATGTAGTTCTGTGTCCCAGGAGGAATCAACAGCTCTTTGCACATTGGGAAGTTTTCTAGCAATACCCCTAGGAAAAGGAAACTCAATAAACCCAAGGATCACCCCCACGGAAACATTAGTTTCTGATAAGCACACAGGTTGGTGTTTCATATGGCTTAATCTTTGTGACTATTCCACACAGCTTACCCACATTAACTTTGAAAGCTGCCCAGTGTAGTAACCTTAAACCTGAGGAAGAAAAGCCTCCATTTAAGTCAGAAGCAGCACAAAACATTCTGTAAAGAACTCTGCTTAGGGCTAATTACTGCTTTAGGCATCAGAAGTCCAGCCAGTGTTGAATAATTCATACGTACTCTCAACACCAGCTTTTTCTCTCAGAAAGAAAACAGGAAACCCACCCAATACACAGCAAACTTATTTGATTTATTTCCTTGTTTATCACTGTTCTCGCAAGTTTCCACTGTTTCCACTCTCAGGAGAATGAGAAAAGAGCAGAATAAGGAACAGACCAAGACAGCTGGCAGGTCTGGGGCAATGATGGCAATGTTAGTTGGCTGGGGTTTTTTTGGATGATTGCATCTGATTATAAACTATAAGAAGCCCTGCAATGAAATAATCATCTAAACGCTCTCAATCTTGCAGCAGTTCCTCGTACAAGAAACAGTTACATTAAGGCACTCCTCCAGGAGGATTAGGAAGTGGTATCAGAAGAACCTTACCAAGCTCAATGTCCTGAGATGTATCAGCAGTGTGCAATGCTGCCTCTTTGCCAGGTTTTAGTGTCCCACTAATTGGCATCCCTTTAACATAAAACTCGAGTTCACAAGGTAGCAAGTTACAGATCACCACCGTTGGCAGGAGGTAAATAGTGTGCCCAGGCTGTCTGAAAATCTGTTTTGCACTGTCAGAAAATATGTTGGAAGGCATGTAATCTGGATAATTTTCTTTCTTTATAGCCACACAAAACCTGTGAAGGTAGAAGGATGTGAGAAGAGTCAGTGAATTAGACAGAATAACTGGAGCCTATCTGTGTGTACTGCACTAATTCCCACAACATGCTGTAACTTCAGGACTGATGGTCAAACCAGGATTTAGAATTTCTCTCTACATAACCACCCTGGAGTTCGATTATAAGGTATTTTGTACTTATGCCTAAAATTAAGACAACAGGAGTTTCCTATTTGAATCAAAGAATTAATTTGGCCACTGAAAAAAATCCCCATCTGTTCAGAGACCCAACAGAAAATTGATTCTACAGACTAACAACTTTAAAACTATCTTCCATAAACTCACAGAAAGATGTTATCAACTACTGCTAAAACCAGATTTCAACTGTTGAAGTAAACTATAATCATGTTCTCAAACATAATGTTGACGTGTCCTTCCAGCAGATGTATCTTTGTTTTGGCCACCTGACACTTCAACTTTTCATTAGTTAAGATAAAAAAAATGGAGTAAGTAAACTTTCATTTTAAATAATTTGAATTTTTTCTCCCTGTGACATGTTTAAAACCAGCATATTAAGAAATGAACTACGGAACTGCCACACAGCAGTAACTACCACTAGATCCTACTACTATATACCACTACAGATAGATACTAAATACAAAGGGCATTTGCTGAAACAACCTCCCTTACCTCTAGTATTACCTGAATTGAGACCATCTCTAAATCCATCATATCAGATAACTAAAAAATTCCATTAAGTCCTCATTATGCAGCAGCATTTTTTGGCTCAGAACAGAGTACAGGGCACGGAGGACAAAGAATGAGTGTTTGTGAACACACCATGGCAAACTACTCATTGCTCTCAGTGAGACAGACAAGATCATTTAACATAAATCCACATTCAATTTTCTAACCTCCTCTTTCTACAATAAATATTAATCCTGTGCTTACTTCGTATTCTCAGACATTTGCTAACAGGCTGTCAAAGCGGCTTCAAGGAGCCCTGCAGAAACACCACAGTTAGACCTTATCGCTCTACCTAAAAGGAGGTTGTGGTGAGGCTGGTGGTGTGTCTCTTCTCCCAAATTGCTAATGTTAGGACAAGAAGAAATGGCCTCAAGTTGCACCAGGGGAGGTTTAGAGTGGGTATTAGAAATTCTTTACTGAGAGAGTGGTTGGGCAATGGAACAGGCTGCCTGTGGAGGTGGTAGAGTCACCACCCCAGCAGGTGTTTAAAAAAAGAGTAGATGTAGCACTTGAGGTGATGGTCTAGTGGTTAGGGAGATGTTGGGATGAAGGCTGGACTTGGTGATCCTAGAGGTCCTTTCCAACCATAATCATTCTATGATTCTATACTTAAATGCTTTCTCACTATTCACGACACCAAACAAAACATGACATGGCAGAAGCTTTAATTTCTAAGTATTTTCTTTCCTGTTACTTTCACAGCATTTCATTTATCAGAAGAAAACATCACAGCTTACAGAGAAAGAATGAGGTCTCAATTACCTGAAGAATCGGCTGTTTTCAGACTCCATGGAGTGACACTCTCGCTTGCTGCTACACACTTCTGCTGTCTTCTGAACGTTGGTCCAATGAATGGGAACCTTACAGAAGAAGACTCCCATCCCCTTTGGCCTGGCTTGCAAACGCCAAGATGTAAGATGTAATGGAATAGCAAAAGAATCTCCTGGCATCACTGCTGGAAGAACTACAGGTTCTGCAATCAGAAAGGAAAATGCACGTATCAAAACAGGCCCCTTTACTGAAAAAGCATAACATTTTCAACTAGCAAGTCTCTGGTTTTTGAAACAACACATTTTAACATAAATCACTATTTTATGTACGACTCAAACAACACGCCCTGTTAACAACCTGGCAGCAGAGAAACTCAGGTGTGTAAATCTGAAACTGAGAACAGATTGAAAACTTGTTGAAATAAAAATTCTTTATTCCTTGGATACTTTAGTGAAAATGCTTATTTCAAAAAGACCTCTTTCATTACATTTTGGGTACATTTTCAGCCTATCACTCCATTTCCAGACTGCACCTTTGCATGCTAACATCTGAAACCTTCTAGACTACTGCTAAAAGACAGAACATGTGACAGAGAGAAATAAGTTTCAGGCTGTATTAGAGTCTCAGCTTTCCCTGTTTATCTGAACAATAGCCAAAAATCCTCCTGGATTCTCTAGTTTACCTTGCTGATCATTTTCTTCTTAACATTACCCAATTCCCCTCCAGGAAGGTCTACTCTAGTTGTCAGCCATTGGAGACAAGGGTGAATCTTCTGGAGGAGGAAGCTAAAGATTCCCCATAGTACAGAAGGAATATACAACGCTTACTGTCAGGAGCAGAAGGACTATCTAGTCTCAGTTCCATTGGTGTTTCCAGCTTGTTCTTCACAATCAAGGCCGAGCGCACTGTTATCACTTTCCGAGCACTGCCTTCCATGGTAACTTCAAAAACCACACGAACTGGAGGCAATGAAGAAAACTGGAAGATATTTAAAAGTATTAAAAAGCTCAGGTAATGATTATATCTAGAAGAGAGATGGAAAAGCCAGTTTACTTTTAGAATTATGCTAGTTTTATTTAAATGGCTCTCAAAAAATAGAAGAAAATAGATACTCACGTAGACTTGTGGATGTATTATGTTTGTTCTACTTATTGGGCTTCCAAGCTGGAACAAAAGTAAACATGAAAGTTGTAGTTGTCCATCTTTTCAGATATTGCTCTCAGTTGTAACACAGAATATTATTAAAGAATAAACTAAATACTTTCATCACTCTGTGTTTCTGATCTTCTATACAGCTTGGAAAACATGTCAGAACTGTATTAGCCAAACCTGTTTGTAATACTGCTTTGAAAAGAAATAAGGCTGAAGGAAGAAGGCTTGTTGAAAAGAAGAAAAGAGCTACAGATCTTCTTCAACAGTAATTGTCATTAATTTGCATCCTTGTCCTTAAAGAACCAAGTTACAGAGAGATGATGCTTTTTATGCTTCAATATGAAAACACTGGGAGCGATTCAAATAAGAGACTACTGGCTCTTGTCAGTAGGACCATGAAATTCAATTCTAATCCTGTCTTATACCAAGAAGATCTCACCTTCCATTTTCTCCAACGCTCAACGATTTTCAGTAGCTACTCTCAAAACTTAACTAGTTTTGAAATCCACAAGATCCTTATTATCACTGAGCCTCAACCACCAACTGCCAGCCTGCATATTTCCTTCATGACAAGTATATTTTGTCTAAGCAGCCCCATGTTTCAACAATCTCTAGGCTTTCAGGAAATTGCCAGCGTTGTTTATTTTAAGGAAATTAAACACATGAAAAGCATTCCTGCAATAGAAAAAGAAAAATAGCTGCTGAAATGCTGTGCTGATTTAAAGCTCAGTCTCCCTGAGTCCATGATGACGCTGTCACTCATATATTCGTTCTGTCACTAGAAGCTCTGACTGTTAAGCACAGACTAACTGCTGACTACCTGTGATCTTGTTATGCGTAAATCTGCCAGTTAGAAAACCAGCATCTCCAAATTCTCCCAATTCAAGCTAAGGGGAAAAAGGACAATCTCCTACAGCAGCTGCTTTAAGATCAAAATCTCGGTGGCATCATTACTGTCAAATGACAGACTCTATACTCAAAATCAGAACTTACAGTAGAAGAGGACGAGTTCTTATCTGGTGCAGCGTATCGGAAAAAGGTTCCAACTTTGTCTACAGACACCGGACTGACTTCTTCCCAGCCATTAACTCTCACTTGCAGCTGATGAATTCTAAGATCACGTGTGTGCCTACCAGGTTAGAACAAGCAGAATTACTATTAAGCATTACCGTACAGTGGAAAGGCCAAACAGTTCAAACCAAGAATATCTTCTGGATTACGAATAAAGACTATCACTGAAGTGTTTAAAAACTCCAAAATCTCAAGAGTTTTTTCCATGTCATGGATAAAGACAGACCTGATTTTACATCTGTTCAACTGTTCCACCTTCCCTAATCAATAAACAGAAGTACAACTATGCCATACAGGCAAAAATAAAAGCATGCTATGTATTTGTTAACAAGTTCTTCTAGTTTTTAACACTAACTTTAGAATAAAAGATGTATGATTTGTACTGAAGGCCCCTAAGTCTTTCTAAAAGCTCATAATGATCCAACTCACATCTAGGAACAGCTGTCACCAATTACAATATATTTAATATATACATAATACAATATATATGGTGGTTACTAGATATCTAATAATTTCACTCTGTACATGAGTTTTAAATATTTAAAACCAAAACATTAACAGGAGGTTAAAAAATGTAGTATGTGCTAGTGTTCTCACAACTGCAGTCCTGTGTTTTCCATGTCCCAAAACACATCTCACAGCCTGGGCCCCTTCACCTGTGTCTGAGTTTCCCTCTGGCTTCAAATTCAAATGGAACCTCTTCCCCAGTGATAACTTCTTGCCATTCACTGACATTATGGGCATCATCCAGCAATGTCCCATTTTCCCCAGGGACAACACCAGGACTCCCACTATGAGACAGCGCAGCCCTGTGAAGAGAATCACATCGTTTTACAAACTGACAAAGTGACTACTAGGAGTAACAAGTGCTTTTTAGTGTGCCTCAGTCTACAGAAGTCCATAAATACATACACACCATCGAAGTATCTGACTGGCTTTCAAATTCTGTTGGGGCTCTTGAAAAGGAGTATCTTTTTTCAGTAGTAAAACTATCTCACTGTCAAAGAAAAGACTCTTAACTTAAAAAGAGCAGGAGCTACCTATGTTTTTCTGCAAGGACTGAAAACAACAGGGTTTGTCTGACGTGTTAGAGAAGCCAGACAAATATTGTCAGTGATCCCAAAACAGCTTCTTACCGGGTGGGTGTTGTAGTCAGGGTAGCAAACCACAGAGTGCATCCAGTATGATTTCTTAGAGCAAACGGGACAAACGGCTGCCTACGTTTTGGAGTCTTCATTTCAGCTGTAAAACAGAAGATTTGTCTAAATGCTTATGAAAGAAGCATTAGGATGCCTCAAAACAGCTGCAGAATCACAACCTGCACTAACTAAAGCAAAACAGATTGAAGAAACAGGCTACAGAGTACTGGAAAAATAATAAAAAATTAGAAACTGCTACAGAAATGGAACAAAGCAAGCAGAAAGTTTTCCCCTACATAAATTCTCCCCAGGAACTGAGCTTAGGTCTTCTGTTTCTCCATATCAAGTCTGGCAGAATACTACGCCTCCAGTTATAACTAATGTGTAGAAAAAGCCAATCATAAATAGCAACTTCTCAAATACACACAAATGCTCATAAAGTATTAAACATGTATTTACTTACTCTAAGTATTTAGCAACTATAAGTATTTACTTGTAATTAAGATTTATGCTCTATGTAACACGACGATTACCCAGTACCCCCTTTAAGGGGGACTTTTATCCTCAAAGACTGACCAAATAGAAGTATTTTCACATACAGGACAAAGCCTACTAAAACAAAGCATGAAAAATAATTTGAATGCAACCAAAGGTAATCTGGGGTTTTTTTTTGTTTTAAAAAAAATGCTGGGACAGCAAAACCTGAGAAGCAGAAACTTCACCCCTCACGTCTGACTGTTTTCAAGCATGCATTCCTAACAAGCACACAAGTGTTACTCTCATCTTCCACACTGCAGTACATCATATCTGTGAAAGTACTTACTGTGTTTGGACAGAAAAAAAACCCAACCTGTTAAATTCCAGTAACTTACTTCAAAAGGAAGATAAATGGCTGCTACCTAAATACATCCATCTTTTCGTATGAGAGAAGTAGAAAGAAGGCACACAAAATAAATCAGTTGCTTAAAGAAAAGCTAAGACAGAAAAGAAATCTATCCCAGAGAATGTATCTGCAGTCACTCCAAAGGCTGACTGATGCCAAGTTCAAGCACCTCATGTTCTGAGACCCATTCATCCCACTGCCACGTGTGTCTAACTAAGGGTAACTTAAGTGCAGGATTACAGAGGCGAGAAGGGGTAACGTGGGGTGGGTAGGTAAGTTTGTAAAGGAGGTACTGACAACTGCACACAACCTTCCTCCAAATCAGGGACAACAAATTCCTATGTACATTACGTTGTCAGTGAGGACTTATCTGATCTCTCTCCAGCTTACAGAGAAAGTTCTTTCCAGTTAAATGGCAAGAAAATTAAATTATTGAAAATGAAACTCCTGATTTTTGCCAGCTGCAAGTAAAACACTCTTTTTAGTGTTTAGCTTGACTTTATGTGATTTTTTGGCTAGCCCAGGTTCTACACAGACTACATGCCAAATTAGCTTTCACTCTGGCATTTAATCGATTGCCAATTTACTTTTTGAGACTTTCAAAAAGGAATTTCTGGGACTATGGCCTGATTTTCAAAAGAAAACTTTATATAAAGTTGCATTCTGAGGCTACTGCCTGAAAATAAAGACTGTCTTTACAAGGAGGGGTTTTTTTTATAATTCATTTAGTAATTTAGTTGCAACACCCATTGAAAGCCAAGGAATAAATATTAAGAGGTTTTGTTGTTTAATTTTTTACAAAAAAAAAAAACCCAAACCCCTGAAAAATACCTCAGAAAAAATTCTGGGTTTTTAGATTTTTTTAAACATCTATGAATTGTCCACAACCACTCAGAGAAAATGTTTCTAAGGGGTAGCCTGAAAGGGGCACAGATGTGGGTTTATAGAAAGCTTTCTATCCTCCTATTCAGCAACTTTTCTACAGGGGCAACATATTTATCAAGTGTGCTGTTTCACCTCCTGTAGTATCAAAAATTTCACAATCTTAAACCAGATGGTTTTGCCCAGGGCTGTACTGCCAAATATCAACCAAACAAATTAACAAGATATTTATTAGGAATGTTGTACTTCCTACGGCTTACTGAAAACAGACTGTTCCTTCTGAAGGCATCTTAAAGTTTTAAGTAGTTAAATTTACCTGCTGAATCAAGCATCAGTAGGTAGACTGAACGCACTGTTGGGTATTTTTAGAATACAGAGTAAAATCCTGTGATTTCATTATGCTGTGTTTAATCACACTGTCCTGTATCTTTAGCAAGGGACACCTGAATAGCTGACAATTGATAAAAGCTTCCTCAATAAGACAGTCTACCTATATGGCACTGCTCACCCTTCTCCCTTCTTCCCTGAAGGGCCCAGAGAAGAACATGAGAGAAAAAACAAAATACTAAGTTAAACAGCTTAAAGGAAAAGTAGCTGTTGTTTGGTTGGGGTTTTTTTGTTTGATTGCTGTTGTTTTGTTTTTAAACAGAGGCCAATCTACCAGCAAGTCACATATACAATGCAGTATTTATTGTACAAGAGCCTTCCAATGGTGACAAAACCTTTTTGTCTCTCTCTGCTGTACAGTACCTCTAGCATAGATCTGATGCTCTAGGTTAGTCAAACTGGCTGTACTCCTAGTTCTAAGGTAGACAAGAGGAAGGCCTGGCAGACAGGAAAGACAAAGTTAGCAGGTAAGAAAAACCACAACAATAAAGGCAGACTCTTCCCCATCATGCAGCAGGAAAGATACAGGCAATTGGCATCATGCAAGCACTGTAGGAGTCTCTACCCACTCACACTAAGTTGGCATTTTGAGTTGCTAAAACTTCTTCCAAAGTAATACTGGGAAGAAAGCAGCTGAAAGGACCTGCTATGTATGAAGAGTTATTACTCAGAGAATTATTTGATGACTATAACAGCATTTCTTTCCAGAAACTCAGTCATTTAGCTCTTCAGGGGTACAGAAAGAGAAAGATCACCTCTGAACTGCACACACCCTCAACTCAATGCTCTTATTTAATCTCTGACAGGACAGTCACTCATTAACTAAGAAAGTGTGACAGAAAAAAAGAAGCAGAACTAGCAGTGCAAAGTTCTCACTCAAAGCTAAGTTGCCAGGAAGGTTTTTTGTTATTAAAGAATTAAGCACAAATGAAGAGAAAACAGCATTTTTGTCTTTTTTTTTTTTCCAAATACCTAACGATTCATCTCATGCTATGAAGACCAAATACTTCTGCTCATGATACATTAGACAGATGACTCTACGTGAGGACTGATTCAAATGAAGTGTGATTAATGAGAATCATACTCTGCCCGAAGCATGGGGGATCCCCCGAAGCACCGATCCAGTCCTCTGAACTGATTAGATTCACTTCCTTGTCCTGTTTACAGTAATCCTCCATCCACGACTGCTTGGTACAAGTGTACTGCTCTAGAGGAATAGAAACATAGACAGTCAATGTCTTCAAGGTGGCAGAAAACAAAGTACTTGAAAAGTATGTTAAATCCTTAACACTAAAGTTGCCCCACTTGAATGGCACAAGTTTTACTTCATTGCATTTTCTATGAGCCACTTACATAAGTTAAAGACAAACAACAGCTCGTGCAACTCCAGCAGTGTCTTTGAAACAAAGTATGTTTAGATTCTTGAGATTTTTTTCAGGTTTTTTTAAAGTTTCAGTGGAATTCCATGTTCATAAGATGCTCCTGTGGCAATGTAAGAGCTCTTCCTAAAGAGGCAATTACCCTTAAATATTTTCATGTTGGCAGCAGTTTCTAATTTATTTTTTTTCCAAGAGGTAAATGCACATTCCTGCATAAATATTAAGACACCAACAGAGTCCTCTGGTGCAGTATTAATCATAAACTAGCCTTAGCACTTGTTATAGCTAGTATTAAAAAGCATCATGGGAAGTCTTCAGAATCATTGATTTGCTTCTTCCCATCCTGGCTCCCTCTTTCTGCCAACCCCACAGAAAGGAACGAATATTAAGGAACAAGGAAGGCTCTTCTGTTACATTTGCAAGCTCAGTCATTTACATTTTTTTGATTATGACCACCAAACTATTCAGTTTTGCACACAGAATGAGCATCTATTGCTGGGAAAGGCACACAATCATAGTCTCCCAACACAGAAGCTTACATGAAGTTTGAGTTAATGATGGACAAAATATTTTGATTGCCTGAGGTGGGAACTGACAGCTCGGGTTTCCAGAGACTGCAAAACTGACATGAGCAGCTCCCCACTACACCTGTCCATGTATTGGAAAATGACACACTTATCAAAATATTTTTAAGTACTGTAGAGCATGGAAAGCTTTAGATGAAAGCCTGTTT
This sequence comes from Actenoides lindsayi, assembly GCA_025331215.1. Taxonomy (NCBI): domain Eukaryota; kingdom Metazoa; phylum Chordata; class Aves; order Coraciiformes; family Alcedinidae; genus Actenoides; species Actenoides lindsayi. The sequence goes on along the minus strand of WTSP01024751.1, from coordinate 43,837 downwards.
CTGATTAAAAATAAATTTCAAATAACATATGAATTTGATAGAGTTCATACGACCAGAGAAAGAATTCCTGACCTCTAAAATATGTAGCTCATGTCCTTACACTTTCACAACATCTGATAAAACACAGGCTGCCTAAACCCACACCTACGTACAACAGCAGGTGAAGTGTGCGGGGACTTGCGCCAAATCTCCTTCCCTCCCTGGGACACCAGCAGCACTCAAGCAGAAAGAGCTGGAAATGAGCCTGTAACAGTGCAGCTTTCAGGGAATATTCCTACACACCTAGGAAGACAGAGGTAATGTTGATATCCAAGCGGTGCTCAGCCTTCACTTCCAGCTTCAGGCGGGCCGGGTGCAGGCGGCTGGAAGCTTGTTGCTGCCAAGAGACCGAACAGCGCCACGGCTCAATAAACGGCTCCCAGCCTGAGGACAAGCAGCAAACATCACATGTATTACACATTTGGAGAGCACGCTGGAATGCTGTTTACGTACCTGAGTATTTAATAACGAAACTTCAATAGCGAGAACCTTTACTTTCAATCTGGGCTCAAGATGAACTCGTAAGCCTGCTGATTTACTTGCCTATCTAACGCAAAGCTGCCCCAGCTCCTCCGTTTGAACCAGTGTACACTGTTTGTAGGGTCTCGCAGGAGTATCTTAATTTGAGGAAAGCATTAGAAGGCAATTACAGCTTCATATTGAAGTTAGCTAGAACTGAGTTCCCTGCAATAGTTTTCAAAATGATTTTCACACAATTAGATGTGAGTTGGCCTACTATTCGGTATCACAAAAGACAAAGGTCTAAAAGCTATTAAAAAAAACCCCAAACCATGCTGTGTATTTTTAAAAACAAAACTCCTATCTTGTTATTGGCAGATGATTTATCACCAGTTTTATACTGGAAAAATTCGTTTCTCAATTCAGAGAAAACACACAATTAGATTGTTTCTTCTGTCAGTGTCTGACCTTTGTTGAACCATAACTTGCATTTTTACATCTGAACTATAAATTATGATGGTCTTCTTGTGTGAATCCACTTTCTTCAGTCTACTTGCCTACCCTCACATGCTTTTTCTACCTGAAATAAGTAACAAACTGAATGCAGCAAAACAAATACTAAAAAAGTGAACACAGAGACAGTTCCATGATTGTCGTGTTCTTGCCTAACCTTGCAATGCAATTACGTTTACAAACTTTAGTGTAATTATCCTGTCAGCAATCTCTGTACTTTCCACATCCCTCCATTTGATACCAAGTTGGGATATCTTGTCTAGGATCACATGTTCTCACACACACAACCACAAAAGTCAACCTTTCACATTCCCGTACTTGCATTTCACATTGGGTGAATTTCAGGCTTTGCAGTAGGCAAAGGTGTTTTCCTGAACTTAAATAAAGAAAACAACCACCCCTGGATGTTTCACCTGAAAGCTCACGGTTGTAGTAATCTCCAGAGAGGGTAAAATGAGCATAGCCTTCAGGGTTGGCTCTCAAATGTTGGAGGAAATTCAAACCTGCAAAAAAAGGTGGATGCAAAACAATTGAGTTTCCTGTTTCTTGAACTTTAAGTAAGCAATGGAAGGTTTTGTCTTGTCTTTTAAATTGAAATAGTAGAAAAAGTGTAACGTGATATTCTTCAAATAACATTTGTAGACAGCCACACTTTACAACATGAAGCATCCCTTGGGTTCTGCTCAGGAGAGGTTCCAGTTGTTGCATGAACTATAAAGGGGAAACCAGAATCTTAAGGGTGTGAAGACTGTAATCTTCTTAAAAACAAAACTTAAACCAAACAGACAAAAGCTGTCAAAACACAAACGATCCTAAGGATAAAAAAAAAAACCCCAAACCTCAAAACAAAACAACCAAACAAAACAACAAAAAACCCCAAACCCAGCACAACAATCACTACCACCAGAACCAGAGCACGGTGCTGAACATACAGTGACTGCCAGCAACTCACTCAGCAATACAAGACACTCACGTGAAAAGGTGAATTCAGCAAGAGGAACGTCACAGTCCATGCAGTCATCAATAAGGCAAATGCACATACTTTCTGCTTTGATTTCCACTCCAGAGATGTACTGAAAAGGCACCATGCCCTGGCTATCGCGAGCAGAAGAGGTCATGGAAACTGCTTTCAAAGGTTCAGCATTCTTAAATAACCAGCTCGCTGCTTTTTTCAAGTCACCTTAGATAAAAACAACCAACCAACCATCGTTTGCTTTCTCCATGAAATGTACTTAAAAACCATACCAAAGCAAACTCATTGCCCCTCTGTTAAGAGCAAGACACCATGAATATGTTCTATTTAATAACAACTATGGTAAGATTATGAAGACAATGGTATTTTCTAAGAATAAGAAATGGTTTTTATAAGTTGTCAAATCGAGTGGCAATATAATATAAATCCAGATCAATTTGAATGCCTATAAAATCAAGTGGGAAACATGACAGTGCTAAAGGAAAAGCATCACTTGGGTTAAAGCCTCATCTTCTTTTCATGCATTGCATGTATAAGTAGATGAAATACATGATTCAAACTGAGGAGATGAAAACACGTGCTCTAAAGAGAGATGGGAAATAGCAAGAAACAGGTATACCATAGAAGGAAAAAACCCCAAACAATAAAACAACCCAAGCCTCCCCCCAAAATACACTTAAAATACTCCCCATATGACATCCCAAAAAGCAAGAAGAAACTTTGGGGGGGGAGGGGTGGTGTTCTACAGAGAAAAATAAGAATGCTGAAGATCATAGGCCAAGACAGAGACAAAGTCAAGAAGAGATGGAAATTCTGCCTGTGCATCAGCTACCTTACAGACTGAAAGACAATGAACAATCTGCAGGGCCAACTGAGAGTATTTGAGGTTACCTTGGCAGATCAGAAGTGCTTTACGACAGTCTTCCATACTGAACCCCAACTCCTGGAGGCGAGCCAGCTGTACCTCTGGAATTGAACAGGTAACTGATCATAAATACTTTACCTACTTGCTTTCATTTTGAAAATTAAGTTATAGCTGCATAAAACATGGGGCTTTGTTTGTTTAAAATTGTAACTGGAGAAAAAGCTTATGATTTAGCACTGCATTTACAACAAAAATTGAAACTTCTGTTTACATTCTAGAATGTAAACATGCCACCATCTCAAAGCACGTGGAGGAAAGGAGGCTTATCATGGGTAGTCAGCAAGGATTCCACAAGGGGAAATCACGCTTGACTGATCTGATAGCCTTTTATGATGGCACAAGTAGTTGGACAGATGAGGGGAGGGCAGTGGGTGTGGTATTTCTTGACTTCAGCAAGGCTTTTGATACTGTCTCCCATGGCATCCTCACAGCCAAGCTTAACAAGTGTGGATTGGGTGACTGTGCAGTGAGGTGGATTGGGAACTGGCTGAAGGACAGAGCCCAGAGAGCTGTGGTCAGTGGAGCAGAGTCTGGCTGGAGGCCTGTGGCTAGTGGTGTCCCCCAAGGGTCAGTGCTGGGTCCAACACTGTTCAATATGTTCATCAACGATCTGGATGAAGGGATA
>WTSP01024751.1:24251-36200 GCA_025331215.1 Actenoides lindsayi | reverse complement strand
TGCTGAGGAAAGGCTGAGAGCCCTGGGGCTGTTTGGCCTGGAGAAGAGAAGCCTGAGAGGGGATCTGATGAATGGTTGCAAACATCTGCAGGGTGGGTGTCAAGCAGAAGGGGCCAGGCTCTTTTCAGTGGTGCTCTGGGATAGAATGAGAGGCACTGGTCACAAGGTGAAACACAGGAAGTTCCACCTCACCAGGAGGAAAAAATTCTTCCCTGTGCGGGTGCCAGAGCCTGGCCCAGGTTGCTCAGAGAGGTGGTGGAGTCTCCTTCTCTGGAGACTTTCCAGCCCCACCTGGATCTGTTCCTGCCCTGGGTGACCCTGCTCTGGCAGGGGGATTGGACTTGATGATCTCCAGAGGTCCCTTCCAACCCCCACCATTCTGTGATTCTGTGAAACAAGGCAACTGAAAAAACCATGAAGGTGTTTTAAGCATTTTAAGAAGTTTCTTGATTTTTTACCTTTTAAAGGACTGGGGTTTTTTTCACAACATGGGCTTTAAATCAGAAAAGCTTATTAAAAAAAGCACCAGAAAAGAATGCATTTACCTGTCACATTCACCTTCACTTCCAGTTGTTTTTCTGCAGACACGTGCAGTGATGAACGTTTTGTAACCACTCCACTCTTGACGGTTTTTGGCAGCACAGCTGGTTCACTGCTGTAGGTGCCCTGCCGGGAAGAAGGGGGAGTCTCCCGCTTTTTGGTGTCTCCAGGAGTATATAAAAAGTCATGGACAAGTAACAACCAGTCAAATATTAGAAATACACGAAGATTGTTCAGAACAACTGTGAAACTGGAGGCATCCTTCGTAGACCTTTTAAGAAAAGAGAAGCATACGTAAGAACTTTACATCTTGAATGTATTTAAAACAATGCAGAAAACAGGATCTGGCAAGTAAGAACTATAAGCAATTTTATAGGGATACACTTAGTTTACTGAGTGTCTGGCCTTTGATATACATATATATATATTTAAATAAATTGAAATTAATCAAGTTTCTGTCCCCTCAGAAACCCAACAGATCTCAACTTCATGAATTCCACACAACACAAATTGAAAAGCTACATAACAAGAAGTGAACTTACAAAAGCTCCTCCAAGACGTTTACATTCTCAGTATCAATTTGCAGCTCAGGTTTTAAAACTGGTCTTTTTATTATTATTTTACATCTGTTTGGTATCAAACCTAACATACTGCATGTGAAACTCAGCCCTGGCTCCGCATCTCTCCAGCAGATTAGACACACAATGTGTTTCCTCTCACACCCTGACAGCTTTTTGCAGTGCAGGAAGCTCCTCTGTCATTCAGAAAAAATGCTAATTCCTTACTGAACTTTTAGCATCCCACTTTGAATATCTGGCTTGGGGGGGGGGTGGTGGTGGTGGGATAAAAGTGTTTTGTGATCTGGAATAGCAATTATATTTGGTCATACTAACTGGAAAATACTGTAAGTGCTTAAAGACTATGAAGCAATTTTATATCCAGGACATTCTGAACTGTAAAATCCCTGCAGAACTGCAGCCCCCCTGTGAGGAGCAGCCAGGCTGCGTGGCTTCCAAGAGGCAAAGCCTTTAACCTTCCCTGGCTCGCCAGGGTATTTCCAAAAGGCACGAGCCAGTATAACACTATCAGCGGGCTCTGCAGAAGCTTACATCTAGTGCCAAGGATGCTCTCACCAGTAAAAACCCAACACATGCTCATGTGGCTAAAATTGAGAAGCACAACAGTTGGGAAAAAACTTTGTGAAACTCATAAATCAGATCAGGCTCTACTGGGCAAATCTGCTGCCAATCCAGGCGGCTACGGATCAACGGCGAGTTACAGGAAAACCTTTTCTTTTGTTTGTAGATCCCATGGCATTTTAGTTTTATTCAAATCAGAATCTTGGCTGTCCTCCTGAACACAAACTTATTAAGCACTTAGAACCATACTGCATTATCCAAATCTTTACAATAAGTTGCTCTTAGTTGCCTGAAGTTTGGTTGGTTATTTTTACAAAGAAATGTCTTTGGGATTTTCTACGGGACTGAAATAGGAGACAGATTTTTTTCTCAGGGTTACTCCTGCAACTGCTTCAGAAAGCATCACACCTACAACAGTTAGAAAGCTGAGGTTGGGCAGTGAACCTGTGCAAAAGTGAAAGCAACATCTCTAGTCATCTCACTTCACCCTCCTTGTTGTTAGTTTACAACCCTCAACAAACACCACGCTGAGACAGGTAACTTTATAGTCCCGTTTACAACACTGAATTAGAAGCAACCAGATAGCCACTGTGATGCCTTTTAGCATTCCAAGAGGTTAGGATAAGGAAAAGCAAACAGGGTAGGATAGAATACAGCAGAGAACATAGAGATCGATCATTTGGAAGAGGTGCCATTTCCGTATCTATTTGATCCTCTCAGAAAGGCAAGGGTGACATCTACTGGAAAACAGCTTTTGCACAACAGACATTACAAATTGTGTAACGTGGTTTTATGCAAACATGCAGGTGATGGGCTGGATTTATCAAGCTTTAAGCACTATTGATTTTAACAGGCCAGAACTTCATCTGATTCATTACACACTCAAATTTTATTGGGGGGGGGGGGAAGATAAATAATGCAGAAACTGCAGATTTCAATCTCTCAAGTACCACTGATCATCCCCCAAATGTCTTCACATTTAAAGACAATGCAAGCAAGTTTATCTATACTAATAACAGCTTTACTAAAAACCAGGCAATCCCGATTGAGTATGTCATTAGTCAAAGCAAACAAACAAACAAACAAATCACACACCAGAATTACCAACCTGAAGTGCAATTCAATCTGAATTGCTCCTGGACTACTAGTATTCTTTGATGACTGAAAGATGCAGTTGAAGACGTTGGGTGTGCCTGCAGTTGGCTTCTGCCCAGCATAACGTGTGTCAAATGCCATCATGGAATGAGAAACCAAATTTACAGACTTTGTCCCATTTGAAGAGCTTTCAAAAAGCAACTTGGATTTCTTAAAATCAAACCTAGGAGAGTAAAAAGCAAAGCAATACATTTAACAGTCCTGTAGCTAATTTATTTCTAGAAGTCACTTGTTTTTAAGACATGCATCACAATATTGCTGGTATCTATGTATTTTCTAAAACAACTGCAACCAAACCTCATGTCACAGAGATATAAAGTACATCTGTACTGTAGGAAATGGCATCTTCCACTGATACAGAACCACAAACCAACATCTGTGGTTTGTTGTTTGGGTTTTTTTTATGATTTTCTTAATTAGAATACCATTTGCCTTGGGCAAGTCAATTGAATACTAAACTGTGATTTCAAGGACAACTTGAAAGACACAGCTGGTACCCTCTCAACAATGTCATTCCACTTAATCTTTCAGATCAGCCGAAACTCTCAGTTTGGACTCTAATTAAGAAACCCTATTTAATTGCATTACTAAACCATCATTTCATGCATTATATTAACTCTTGGCCTATAACCTCTCAGATGAGCACAATATTTAGGATAAAGTAATCAGTAACAAAAGAGAATTCATACCTGGCTAAAGAGCTGCATCCATCTTTTCCTTTTGGATCCATCAGCTCCAGACTCACATTCACCATGTCAATGAGGAAGGACATAGATGTATACACTTCTCCACTCAAAACTGTCTGAAAAGGGAACACCAGCAACATTCTGTTTAAGAGAATCTGTTTAGCTATCATTCCTGAATTCAATTTTGTTATTTCAGAGAAATGCAAGCAGCTGTAGCATCTTTCTCCTTTAAACAGTTTCATTAACGATTGCTGCCAAAACCCCTGCACTTCTTAACACTGTAGCCTTCAAATGGAAACACGTCCATTAATCCATTTTCACACTGCTGTTCTGTAGCTTCTTTGTTCTTAAACAAAATGCTGCCATCATTATCCCCCCCAGAACAAAACCAAACAGCCAACAATTCTTTCAAACTTTTTCAGGTGCCTTCTGTTTTTAAATCACATTTGTAGTTTCTAGAACTTTTTTTGTTTTGTTTTAAAGTTTTAGGTGAAAAGCCTGATATGAAGAGCATATTTGGATTAAGAGAACTTTACCCATTCTCTCCTCTTTTGAAGAGAATCCTAAATGCTTCCTAGCCATTTATCCCCCTGTGTGGTCACAATTTGCTTCTTAAGCAAATATTACAGTCGTGCAACATAGACAATATGTAGAAGCCCCACAAGACCAAGACGAAACATGTTGTTCAACAACCTCCCTTCCCAGTAATATGGGCAAATATTGATTATTTCCATGTGCTGCTCACATGCTTCTTGGAAAGACAGTATCTGACAACAGCTAAATGGGTGATACTCGAAAACCTGCTCAAAACCAAACCAAACCAAAAAATAACCACCCAAACAACAACAACAAAAATTTGAAAACCCAAAAAGGCTCAGCTCTCTTGTAAAGTTTTTACTACTGAAATTCTTCTTTCAGATTTGTAGGACAAAAAAAGAGGGCTTTTAGCACAAAGTGATTCATGTTCTGTAATCTCTTAAGTCTTTAGGAAAGTCACAGATACCACGGTAAAAAGAACCTGATTAAAGGATAACCTCTCCAAAAAGCTCCATTCGGATGGAAAAATCTTAAGCTCATTAATGAGTCAATCATATACTGCAATAGCAGCTCAGCTTAAATACTTCATGAAGAATAGAAAGTACAGTTTTCATAGATTTGTTGACTTTTTTCCCCACTGATATATTTCAGCAGACCTAACCCAAACAAATCCAAGCAATGCTGGCTGTTTCTCACATGATCTCTTCTAGAGATTAGAATCTCAGAAAGATGAAGCAATCCCAAGAGTGAGCCACACCTGGAAGGGCAATGGTGTTGCCAAGAAAAATGTCTGTAGAGCCTGAATGTCTGAAGATGTTATACCTGCTACCAACACAGTAAAACAGAAGCAGGAATTTCCCCCAAAGAGTCTGGTAGCTGAAGGAATTCTGTTTCCCAGTGTTAAATGCAGGGAAGTTCATGTTATCGTTCCATGCAAAAGCAAACTAAGGTCTGGATGTGCACTTTCCTAACTCTGCGTGCAAGCACAGCAGTGACATGATCCTGAACTCACAGGAGGATCTACAGACAAAAAGGTTCCCCTGCTGTTTGTCTACCTAAATATTCCTTTTTTAAAAAAAGATCTATCAGTCCACCTGGTAACTCCAAGAAAAAAAAAGGTATTTGGCCTAATCAGCAACCCCCCCCCCCGACATTTCAAGACAGACTGACAGCCCTGTACAGTTCCTCCTACATGTATTCTGGGATCCTGCAAATCGTAAGGCCGCATGAACTCCTCTACAGGCTCCCCGAGGTTGTTCTCCAGCAGGCCCCGGATCAGTTTGTACTTGTTCAGATCCAGGGAGCAATGGACTGAGGACAGGTTGCCGTGGATGGAGATGTCTGCGACCGCGTGACTCAGCTCTCTACAACAAAGGAAAAAACCCTCAGCATCTGAAGGTGCTGTAACCCAGGTGGCAATAGCAGTAAGAGACAATAAAAGGCAGCAGACAGCGATCCCCTTCGGATCAACTCACTTGTCTAAGTTTCTCTCTACTTGTAACTTCAGTCTGAAAGGTTCAGTTAAGAGGCTTCCTCCTGTCTGCCTCACGAAGTAGGATGGAAAGCTCAGGTCTGCATTCGTATCTTCCACAGCCTTTGAATACTCTCTCTGGTATCTCTCTGCAGCAAATATGTCCATGTCCTGCAGATCAACCACAATGCAGTCTAAGAGGCAGATGTGATCTTCTGCAAGTGCACAGGAGATAAACACATTAAGAAAGAAAAAAAAAAGAATCTATACAAAGCTGATTCAAATTATTGTAACGAGAAATCCAGTTTTTCCTGAAAGTCATTCTGATTGATTTATTTTATATGCACTCAGCAGTATCTGTCACTACCAGATACCAAGCTCATTCAGAGGTAAACGTCAACTCTTAATTAAGAGTCCAACTAGATTCCTTAAATGCCTGCAATACATCTCAAAACATGCCCAAATCTCACATACCTGGGCTCTCAGGGTTTGGTACAACAGGCAGCTTTGACTGTTGCCCTTGTTGCTTACTGGATGTATTCAGCACAGGCTCACTCTTCAGCCTAGAAATGTTTGTTCCTGACGATTTTTTCATGAACAATCCTTCCATGGCTACTTTTGATTCATCTGCACTTGTTGTTTTCTTCATGCTATGTTTCGGGGTTCCCAAAGGAGAGGAAAATTGGACTGAATCCTGCTAATGAAAGTAATTTTGTAATTAACACTAGATTTTGAATTTATATTCTACGGAACAAATACACCAAGGTTTGAGCTGCGACAAGTTCCTGTCTGTCAACTAAATATTTTATTGGAATGGCACTTCCACTGTAGAAATGTGGCCAAACTTTTTTTCCTATAACCTTAGCAGCAGATTAGAACATTTTCTTTGAAAAAAAAGTTTCATTTCAGTCATGTTTTCAAAAAAGCTGTGAAATCTTTTCAATGAGATATTAATTCAGAACCAGTCGGTTTTGCACACAATGGAATAAAAAAAACCAAACACATAAATTAAATTCCTACAAAACAGAGGGTTAAGAGTGTGAAAATAACAAGTATTTCCCTGGAATAAAGATTGTTCAATATTTAAAGCTGTTTTTCACAACATCTTCAGATGATGAAAACAACATAGGACATTATTTCTGCAAGATCACGTCAGCAACTTAATATTTTATTAGATTGTGTGAACAGACACTTCTACACAGGAAGTTGTCATTTTATGTGCTTTAAATACTTCAATCATACTGAAATATGTCCCAAAATTTCTCTGCAGGAACTAAGTTTAAAATAGAATAAATCCCCACTCTGTTGCTAAAATCCCCACAGGTGAAAGAAAAAAAAACACCTCATTTTTACTGACATAAACATTTTAGACATTTTCCCCCCACAACACATCCAGGGGAAATCTTACAAGCTTTTCCACTTTCATTATGCTGTCTAGAGTCACAAACCTGCCAAGGGTACAGTTCACTAGAAAACAGTCACATCAACAGTAGGAATTTATTCTCCCAAAACCATACTAAGCGGGTGTATCGATCTGCTGGGGGGTGGGAGGCTCTACAGAGGGATCCATGGGTTGAGGGTCAACAAGGCCAAGTGTTGGGTCCTGCCCTTGGGTCACAACAACCCTCTGCACTGCTCCAGGCTGGGGCAGAGCAGCTGGAAAGTGCCTGGTGGACCTGGGGGTGGTTGGTCAACACCTGTCTGAAGATGAGCCAGTGTGTGCCCAGGTGGCCAAGAAGGTCAATGGCATCCTGGCTTGTGTCAGCACTGCTGTGGCCAGCAGGACCAGGGCAGGGATGGTTCCCCTGGACTGGGCACTGGGGAGACCACCCCTCAAATCCTAGGGTCAGGTTTGGGCCCCTCCCTCCCAGCAGGACAGTGAGGGGCATGGCCAGAGAAGGGCAGTGGAGCTGGGGAAGGGGCTGGAGCACAAGGGTGGTGAGGAGCAGCTGAGGGCCCTGGGCTCGTTCAGCCTGGAACAGGTTTACAGACCACTTCTATACTTTGAAGCCAATTTCAGGGTTCATTCAGCTTGTCCTGATGTAAATTCATTAATGTCATGTTTCAATTTCACTCACCTCCTTTTGCCCCTCGCTCTGGGCCTGTTCACTTTACCCAGGACTCAGGGCTGTTACTACCATGTCCCACCTTCTTTCTGTATCCAGCTTCCGACGTCCCCGTGCAATCCTTACCCAGAAACTTCCCTTTCTGAGTGTAAGTTTTAACCTCACTCATCTTACATGCTTTGTAAATATTATTCATTGGAAAAAACTATTGCAGCCACGATCAAGGATTTTAAGATTAACGATTTGAAGACATTAACATTTAACTTTACACTATAAAGGAAAGACTGAAAAACACATGCAAAGAAAAATCATCCCATCATCTACAGATCTATGAATCTATGCAATAAATCCAAATTAATAGCTCCTCAGACATGCAGAAGAACACACCACAGCAAATTCAAATCCAATTCTTACGGAATTCAGCAGTCTTTAGAACAGAAGCATCTCTTTTAATCTACAGAGGAACTTTTAAAGTGCTAAATTCCACAAGAACATCTTTTTTCTTTCTCAGTGACTGAGGAGCACCTGAACACTATGATATAGATGTGAAATACCTCAAACAAAACTGGATCCTTGTATGCACTGCCTTGTAAAATCCGATCCTCAAAAATAAACATAGGACAGAGAAAAATGAAAACAAAACAAAACAAAAAAATCCCCCTGCTCCCATTTCAATCCCCCCAAATTTCTACAGTGCTACATAGCACAGTATTTTGAAGTGGAAATAAAATTACTATGCACACATCCTTTGTTTTAACTTGTAACATTAATTTAGGAATCTACCACCTACCAACCTTTGAATAGCTCAGGTGCAGTACAGAGGACAACTCAGCACTACAGTCCAATGTTGCCTTCCAGTAAAGGCACTGGTAGATATCAATCAGATATTCGTAACAGATACACTACAAAAATGCAGCATCAATTTAGACCATCTAATTTCTGCCACCCTTTAAAATGGGATTAGGAGATTCCCAGAACAACTACTCATTTTGTTACATAGGATAGATACCAAAAGTCATCCAAAATGGATCTTCCTTACCCCAGATTTTGTGGCTGCATCTCTCAACAACACCAATTACTCCTTGTCCTCTGCCTAGCCTTAGGTTCAAGCATTCACTGGAAACCTTTCCTTAGGTTTCACCTAATTAAAGCAACTACACACACTCGGTTTTATGAAAAAGCAGAAAAAAAAATGTAAACCATTAAAGGCCATTCTGTTCTCCAGTGTGTTCCAGAAAGTCTCAGCCAATGCACAGTTCTATTTTCTCCCACTCCCAACATTGAAATCTTGTTTGCTGAAGAGCTGAAGGAGCTCTCAAAGAGGGTGAGCTGACAGCCTGTTCTGCTCCCAGACTCAGCTCTGCACTCAGCTGGATTCTGCCTCCTACCAAGGCCAGTTGTTGTGCGTCCAGGGAAGAGTCTCCCCTCTGCCCCTGACCCAGGCAGGGAGCAGCTGGGTACAGGCAGCAGCAGGCCAGGTCCCCAGGACTACCCAGCACACTGGCTTGGGCTGTATCACTACTAGCCATACAAAGTGTACCTACAGAGTAAAATGTAATAACCATTTCCCATTTTGATACATAAATAAAATGCACAACAAGTAGAAAACCCACAAGCTGCTACGTGAAGAAGTAATGTTCTCACCTTGTTCTTTAAGGAAAAGGTCCCCGGCATACCCGCAAACAGAAATCTGTTCTTGACTTTCAGCTTCCCAAGATTTGCTACAATAAGACTGTTGGACTTTGAGCTCTCGGGTATCAGCAGAACAGGAGCATCAGCCTCGATATCAAGAAGAACTCGGGAAGCTCGCTGGGCTTTATCTCTTACCTGGGAAGAGGGGAAATGAGTTAAAAATATTTTTAGAAACACAGCACACGGGTGATCATTTCACACTGATCAGCACTGAATCCAGGGACATCATTCCTTGAAAAATTAATTTCCATCAAAATAAAGAACTGCAACTCTTGTTTTAGGCAGAGACTAAAGGCCAGCTAAAGCAGCACACGGGTGCACCAGGCACAGGCATCAAGAGTGAAGCGATGTCACCGCTGCACCGAGAGCCACAACAGACACCACTCAGCTCACTAAAGATCACATCAGGAGAATTATTTACAAAAGGAAAACAAACAAAAAAAAAGAAATCCTTTAGAACAGATGTTTCAAAATCAGATTCAAACTGGCGCACAATGAAGAGCTTTAATGTATGCAAGTGTTTGTTGTCTTTCAGCTGGGAGAAGAGACTTTTTAAACTAGTCTATTACTATTAATTATATTAATCACTCCCATATTCATACAAAATAGGCTCTGTCATGATTGTTTATATCCTCTACTGTGCATAACTTCAGCAGCTGATTTTCTCAGCCTGCCACCCATCGTACTTAATCAAGACGTACGCTGGAGCAGGACCCAAGGATTTCTGACTTGGTTCTTCTTATTGAGGTGTTATAACTACTTGGTGAACAGTGGAGGAAAAGACAGGAGAAATCTTGAGCCCCTTTTGTCCAGCATCACAAAGACAGGGAAACACCTGTACCAGTGCAAACTGCAGGGTTCAGGTGCTGAAGTTTTAAGTAACTGTGGAATAGTTGTTGGGGGTGACCTGAAAAAGTGAATTTATATTAAAGACATGGCACTGTTCACACATGAAGGAAAGATGTAATAGTGAAGGAGCTTCCTGGGCAGAGTGCAGCAAGGAATCTGTTCCACAGTGGCTCTCTGAACAATGCTGCCTGCAAAACAGTGCAGAGGGTGGAGCAGTGAAGACTCCATGGCCAGGATCTGTGAATCTCCACAGAAGATGGGAATTTATGGTACTATGGAACTGATAAGATGCATATTTGCCACCCTGGGCCAACAGTCTGTAATTTTTTGGCAAAATGCTCTCCTTTCCGCAAACTTTGTTCTTTATAATCTCATTATAATCCCAAAACACACCTCCATCCCAAAGGTTACCTATCTTCATAGTGGGACCACCCCTCACTGACCTTGCAACCTGAATTTTCTTAATCTGGATCTTTAAAAGGAAAACGAGGGAATTTCACATCAATTATAATGAAGGTCTGGATGACCAGAGTCACTCAAGCTCCACCCCGAAGATAACAAATAGTATAAAGTGGCTTAAGGAAGGGGGCATGTCATGAAACATATGAACAAGTCAGGGCAGATTTCATCACAGAGCACTTTTGACTCCTGGGATCAGCTGATGGGCTGAGCTTCTCTTCCCCCAGCTACGGACACCTTTGGGTAAGGCCTGGACTGTCCCGAGGAAACACAGCTATCTCTGCAGTCACTTTCTGATTTCATGTGCTGCATTAGTCCCAGTCTCTGCACATGCTCTGCAGGCAGTGTATTTATCACTGGCAAGCTGTTAAGAACCTGTGCTGCTGTTGCTTCAATAAACTGCACTGTCTGTTAAGCTCGTCATAAAAGTTTTTCCTGGAGTGCCACCAAACTCCCCGAGTCTGGCCACGTGAGCCCCTGCAGCACGACGCAGCTGAACGTGCAGCGCTGGTGGTGCATCTGGAATCGTGGGAGTTCAATAAATTGACTGTGACCAGACTAATGGTGCCAAACTGGCAACCACTCAGAAGCCAAACCCAGCAGCCCCCAGCCCCTCCGACACCTGAGGACAAGCAGGAACCCAAGGGGGGGGTTATTTTCTGCCAAATGATCTCTTAAGGCAACAGTAACGTGCAAACTGAGGACGCTGCACTTTCACAGAGCAGCAGGATGGTCCTAAACAAGGTCTTTTAATTACAGGATGAGTATGAGCAATCTCCACAAACATCAGAACTCTAAAACCTCCCATCGTTTCAACTCGCCGAGTTGATGCGCTCAGGTGAATTTTACACTGCAACTTCCAAAAAACTAGTCTGGGAAAGAAGAGAAGAAACCCCCCCAGATACCGTTTGTCCTTCGATCGCCGCTCTTTGCCGCCCCAGGACATCCTGAAGCTGAGTGAAGTGCTGGATGAAGGAGACCACCTCTGCCTGGAAACGCTGAGTGTGCACATACTGGACAGATGCCATCCGCAGAGCGAGGCGAACGTCGCAGTCCCTCTGCAGCAGCGCGTCCGGCCTCCCGTACCTGCGACCGAGGGGGCAGGAAAGCGTTGGCCAACTTTTACATACAGTGCTATGGATTTTTGTTTTATTTAGTTAGTTTTTCATTCATAATAGTTACACAGATGATTTAAGTGATGTTCACAGGAGATAATTAAAGCTATTTCAATTACAAAGATGAAAAAACCAGGTTTTATAATCGTTATTTCTAAATCACGGAATCATAGGGTGGTGGGGGCTGGAAGGGACCTCTGGAGATCATCGAGTCCAATCCCCCTGCCAGACCAGGGTCAC
>WTSP01024751.1:0-24151 GCA_025331215.1 Actenoides lindsayi | reverse complement strand
CAGATGTGGTCTCACTAGTGCAGAGTAGAGGGGGAGGAGAACCTCCCTCAACCTGCTGGCCACACTCTTCTTTATGCCCCCCAGGGTGCCATTGGCCTTCCTGGCCCCAAGGGCCCATTGCTGTCCCATGGAGAACTTACTGTCCACCAGGACTCCAAGGTCCCTCTCCCTGGGGCTGCTTTCCAGCAAAAATTACATATATCTAAGTGCTATAGAGTTTTAAATAAGCAACCAGGAAAATTCTACATTTGGAATGTACCTCTGCATCTAACAGACATGCCTTGGCTGACTTTATACATCTGAACAGTGGCTTGTAAGTTAAATACTCTCCTACATGATAATACATAGATTGAACTCTGAATCAGAATGATGTTACATTAAAGATTAATTCCATTACATTGCTTGGATAATTTTCTAATCGGATTAATTCTAATGTGAGGAGAAGGGGATGGAAAACCATGAAACACCAGAGGATAAGAGCTCTTGCTTTACAGAAAGCAAAGGAACTTCAAGAGTACACTATGACAAAAGCAAACCCTTACTTCCAAAATTAAGGAGCAATGGAAAATCTATTTCATCAGTTGAAAAACTCTTCCAATTTCTTTTAAAAAAATTACAATTTCACCTAGGAACAAACTATCACCTATATAATTATAAGAACAGCTTTAGAGGGAAAGAAAAACTTAGTTTTCCTGATAAGCCATGTACATCACAGGAGAAAGAAAAGGCAGAAATCGTTAAGTTTACGACTGAAAACATTCAAAGCATCACTTAAGACACAGAATCATGTAGATCTGACAGTTGTGCACTTGGGTTTTGGTGTTTGTTTGGGGTTTGGTTTTTTGGGGGAGTAGGGAGTTAATGGTGTTATATTAAGTAACAAGGAGTTTAAGTTCATACTTAAAGACTTGGAAAATGAGTGCTTCTTCACCACTCGTAGTGAAACGCTCTCTGTAAAATTCTCCATGAGCTGTAAGATCACTTAAGGACAGACTCCCAATACTTCCCTGCAGGGCTAAATCTCCCTCTGCAAAACAAAATACAGACAATTAGGATCCTCAAACACAGGTAAGTTACTAAAACACCAAAGTTTCTGTTAGTGAGATAAACTCATTACAAGCAATTAAATAAATCACATTCAATTAAACATTCACAGAATGTTTGGGGTTGGAAGGGACCTCAAAAGATCATTGAGTCCAAACCCTCTGCCAGAGAAGGATCACCTAGATCAGGTCATACAGGAACATGTCCAGGAGGGTCTGGAAAGTCTCCATAGAAGGAGACTCCACAGCCTCCCTGGGCAGCCTGTTCCAGGCTCTGTCACCCTCACAGGGACAAAGTTTCTCCTTATGTTTCCATGGACCCTGCTGTGTTCCAGCTTGCACCCATTGCTCATTGTCCTATCACTGGATGTCCCTGAGCAGAGCCTGGCTGCATACTCCTGACACTCACCTTTTAGATAAGCGTTAATGAGGTCCCCCCTCAGTCTCCTCCAGGCTAAAAAACCTCAGCTCCCTCAGCAGGGAGATGTTCCACTCCCCTCATCCCCTCCGTGGCTCTGTGCTGGACTCTCTCCAGCAGTTCCCTGTCCTTCTTCAACTGAGCGGCCCAGAGCTGGACACATTAAACCTCAGGTTCAAAGCAAATCAGGGGCTTCTGCTACAAAAATTAACCCAAACGTAACTCTGTGCTTTACATAGGTCACTTTGGTCTGTGAGAACTCAGAACTCTTTTTGTCTCTAAAACTTTAATATACACTATTGTTCTGTTGTGTGAAAGTGCAGAATTAAAACCCTCTCCAATCTCAGCTGAAACGACCAAGGGTTTGACAGCTGGGAAGGACACGGGAATTTAAAATCAAGCCTGAAGCAGCAGTGGAAAGAGAATGTGCATCTCGCCCAGGCAACAAACACACAAAGCCCCCAAAGAGCACCAAATTAAAAGCATTTCACATCACACCTCCACAACTTTCATTTCACTACACACAACCTCAGCCCCCCTATCTACTCACCAATCACTTCCAAGTGAGCTGCGAGTTTGGACACGCTGGCTTTGGCAAGCTCACTGGTTGTCTTATTCAGTACCAATGATAAAGAATGGACCTGGACAAACAAAAAGGATCAGGTTGGTATCAAACAATACGACCCCACAGCTGGAACATCTTGTTAGGTTTTTTCTCAAGACAATTGCACTGTAACACAAAAATGGCAAACAAGAATTATCTGCCTGGGAAACACTGAAGGAAAGCACCTTTTTCCTTCTTTGTTTGCACATTAACAGGGCTCCCAAGCAGCTAGAGTGATCAGGTCATCAACAAATCTAGCACTGTTACATTCATCCTTTTCTCTTTCAAGACTATATATCTACATACACACACAAAGACTATACATACACTTAAAAACCCAAACCAAAACATGTTTATACACATATATGTATGGACACCTATGTATGTATATTTATAAAAGTGTATACTTTTTTTAACTAGGCTCCATTGTACCTAGAACAGCACAGTGCCAATTTTACTACCTCAGGTTTTCACCACTGAAGTGACCTTATCAGTTAAGAGCTCACAGGCATTAGTCTGTGCCCTGCATTAGCCCAGGGAAGTCACAGTCACTGCCCACGAGACTTTCCTCAGGCTCCCAGGCACAGAGCAGACTGGATGGGGCTGGGGTTGGGTGTCATGACAGCTCCATTGGATGAACATGGAGCACTCTACTTCAGTGTCCCTTCAAGTGGCATCACGTGTCTAAGGAGGGTCACAGAGCAAGGGGGCCAATCATTTTGCAGTGTTTTTCTTCTCTGTAACTTCTGTCCTTGCACTTTAAAGCTACAGAATTTCCGTGCACTCTCCACTAGAACATAAACCATTCTATTTATATGTCACCTTAAGTTTCTATAAACCAGACGTTTTATGACAGACAATCCAATTACTATTTTGCATCTCAAGTATACCTTCAGATCCAGCTTAGTGTTTACAGGTTCTTGGGCTTGAGAAGCTGACAAGGTATTTATTTCTGATTTGATTGTCTGCTGAGTATCTTCAGGTTGCAGCTTCATAGCATGGTTATCAGCAGTGGATCCAATCCCAAAGAAATCCAGTATCACTACCCAAGTTTGCAAAGTTACTAAGACATCTAGACAATTAAAATCAACATCTATGCTACGGTTAACTTTGTTATAGCGAGAAGAAAATTCAGGATGTTTCCTATCCACTAGAAATATATTGATATGAACTAATGAATCATCAAAGTTACTTTTTCCACAAGGCAACTTGGATCTGTCTGCTGTTGGAGAAGGAGGTGGAGTCAGAGGATACTCAGAATCAGCATCTTCTTTTTGCTTCTTATTATGGGAGGCACAAACTGGTCTTTGGTATAGCTGAAAGACATTAGGTGCTTCTTCCATGTGGGAAGGTAAGGAACGCGGCATATCTGGATATTCTACATTGGATACTGAGGGGCAGGACTGTGAAAGATACTCCTTGTGCGCTAAACTGGAGGGCTTGGGTGCTCCACGGGACACCATGAGATTCTTATACATAGAGTCTGGGTTTTTCTCCAGAAGATCCTCCATTAGCAGAGAACGCAAGGCAATCTGAATAGACAGAGTCTGCGGGTGATCTTTAGCAAACTCAACATCAAAATCCTGAAACCTGAGGCTGACAAGGCCTTGTGCACCAAGTGTAAGATCACCACTTAACTGAACCTGGAGCTCTGAGATATGAAAGTTTGCTTGAATCTGAGTAAAAGATTTTGTTTCCCTGGTAGCTAATGTTTTGTTGGGAAGGGAATTAAAACTAGAGTGGCTGAATAAGCCATTCTCCTTCTGTTCACTTGAGACTTCTGGGCCTGTGCTATGAAGTGATGCTGAAGGAGAACTATGACAAGTTGAAGACACAGAAGTGGTTGGAAATTTGTTCAAGTCTTCACTGTAAATTAAATTATCCAGAGTCTGCAGGACTTGCTCATACACATGCTTTGCTAACACCACCTACAACGTAGAGAAAAGAAACAATCATCATGTCAGAGCTTCCTACATTAATAAAATCAGTATGTCTATTTTAAAACTCACAAGTGGCAGGACTGTGGAATTTCAATTCAGACAAATTTCAAGTTCATCCACAAGTAAAAAATAATCCAGAACAAGGCACAATGCAAAGCTGAGGCAAAACAATCCTGTATTAGCTCTGTAAAATGACATAATCTGGAAACATACAGGAATAGGATCCTAGAATAATCCTTGTAATCCTGAGCAAAAAGCATCCACACAGAGTTAGTTAGAAATAATCCACCATACAAACTAGCCTTCATCCACCATGCTGACATTATACAGTAATATATGTAAAAAACCCCATTTTACTTAGACATCATTGCTTGTCTCCTTAGCTTTAGAAGTTTCAGTTTCCTCTATTTAAAATCTCTGCTCCTGCAGAGATTTTTCCCAAGATAATGGCATTTTAATTTGTAGTTTACTAGAACTGCAAAGAAACTTATTTGGACAGTGGCAATTCAACAGTAAGACATTTATATTTCCTGTGACAGATGATTAGGGTAAGTAAAAGTCAGACTAATTCATGAAGATGTCTAAAATGGCCCAAAACGAGATGAAGTTTCGGTCATTGTTATTATGACTTAAGACTCTCCCTTCTAACTACATGTATAAGGACCTGATTTCTAAATTACCTGCACTTTAAACCTGAAGATATTTGCCTGAAAAATACTTATCTTCTATGTAGGGCAATACTTTTCTATCAGTAGCACGGATATATTACCATACCTGAAGAGGGTTCACAAATTTCCCTTCAATCTTCATAATGCTTGATATTC
Organism: Actenoides lindsayi; assembly: GCA_025331215.1. Lineage (NCBI taxonomy): Eukaryota > Metazoa > Chordata > Aves > Coraciiformes > Alcedinidae > Actenoides > Actenoides lindsayi. The sequence goes on along the minus strand of WTSP01024751.1, from coordinate 19,322 downwards.
CAAGGTCTTCATTACTCAGAGGAAAACTTAAATCCAAATCTCTCTCTAGTGGTATCTTTTCCAATTTAAACTGGATGGTGGTGTTATTCAGAATGTGGAAAGCTGTTAAGAGACAGTGGAATTAGAACAACATTACAGTAAGTTAGCTGATTATCCTGTAAAGACTGTACAGCTGAGATAACATAGATAATATTCTATATATCTAACATAATATAGATAATATTCTATTTACATCTAGATTATATTCTATCTACCTGTAGCTATTGAACTTGCTCAGAATCTCTTAGCACTGCTACAATAAGTATATATGGCTATGTTCTGTTAAATTTCTGCATGAAATGCACTATTCAGTTTCTGCTTAGGAGATTAAAAATGGATATAAATAAACTAACTTGTCCATTGTAATTAAAATTTAGCAGTGTAACTCAGGAGGCTGGATGAGACAGAATGTACAATCGGACCTATGGTCAATATGCATTTTAGCACCATCTACTACACATATTAAAATAATTGAGTCCTCCGAGTAACATACCATGGCCTTTATGTAATGATTCAAAGAAGTCATGACGTGTAAAATGGGCTTCTTCCTGACTACTAATGCTGGCAGGCCCCGAAGAAGAATGCGGCCCGTGAGATATTTCATTTGCAGGTTCCTTCTTGCTCATAAATTGACTATTTAAAGAATACATTTTAATATCTTTAATTTCAACTTGCAGTCTGTCACTTGTAGATTCATCTTCTCCTGGTACAAAATTCTGAATAGATATCTGTCCCAGATGACCCACGAGCAGTTCAGAGCTTCCAGGCTTTCGAGGTATTGAGACAATTGGTGATTCAATGTTTACATTTAATATAAGCTTAATAGTATCAGTTTTGAGAGGCTGTGATCCAAATGCATAGCCTTCATTATCTTCTACGCTGGCAACATCTCTGGATCGCGGCGGCGTGTCAAACAAAGAAACCATTTCACTGTATTCAGCAGTTTTAGTTGCCAGCACCGTAGTAACTTTGGAAGCTGCACTTTTCAGCATGCTGCGGAAATTCTCTTCCAGTTCATCCATTGACAAAGTTAGTTCTTTCAAAAACTTGGCAGAGTGGTTGTAGTGCAAGGAGGCCATTTTGAGGTTGAGAGAACATTCCTCTTTTGACTTTTCTGTGAAAGTGAAACTTAAAGCATCTGGAAGGGTATTTCCATCATCAAGCCTAAAGAACAGAGATTCCAAGTAATCTACTTCACCAATGAGATTTTCATACCTTCCCGTGTTCCCTATGCTGACAACATATTGGTTCTTAACACTATCTTGTGTTAGGTCCATAAGGTGAAGGCATCCAAGAGAGCCATTTACATCTAGTTTACTACACATGGAGACATTGACTTTGGTGCCACCAATACTGGCTGTTGCAATTTTTCTGCCATATTTTTCACCATTTGTCATGCCAACTGTCCTGAGGAGGAGTATATTTAACCAGTGAATATCAACCGCTACCTCTGTATTCTGTACATAAGTAGATTGGAAGGTTTCCTGTTCCCTCCAATTTCTTTCCAAATCAGTAATTAAAGGCTGAGGACTAGAATCTTCCTTCTCCTTTGGGAATGATTTCTGGAGAAACCCAATCAGTTCAACGATAGTCTCTGGATTAAGGATGATATCCAGGTTGTTCACCTGTACAGAGATCACCTGCAGGCTGCTATCCAAATTCATCGATGGGCATTCTGCGCTCACAAACTGATACTCTAATTTGATCAGGGACTCTTGATCTTTTCCATTGTTAGCAGATGAAGTACTTGAGGACGCAGTGCACCTCTCTGCCAAACCAGCTACGTCGACGGGACGCGCGTCGTACGGTCCGTAAACTGGGGACTGTGCCCTGCTGTCCCGAAGACTTCCTGTTGGCACATCAAAACTCAGATTCTTATGAGAAGCCATCAAAAGATCAAAATCTGTTCCATATGTTTGCATAGTATCAACCAGTAACAGGCCATGAACAGTCAGGGACACCTCTGCATCATACGGCCTTTTCACAAAATGGGCATTGGTACCAAAAACCTTGAGCACAGAGATATACCGGCCGTTACTTTCAACCCCCAGCTGCATACAGTTGACCTTGAATTCAGCCAAAAGCAGCTGAGACTCCACAAGAACCTCTCTGGTATGCTGCTCCAGCATGACAACGCTCTGCGTTAGGTTCATTACGGAATCATGCAAACTGCCCAGCTGGTCCACCTCTGCAAAAATCTTGTCTTTCCCTAAATGCAGGGCATCAGCAGACTTTGTTTCAGACGTACTCAGCTGCGCACAGCAGTTCTTCAGGGCTAGTATTTTGTCTTCGTTGATGTGAATTTTCAGGTCTGGCAGGTTGCCAGACAAGACAGCTCCTGGGTATTTGGGGTCGGACGTGTATATCAATCTGCGCTCCAACTGCAGGTGAACATTGAATTTCTCTACCACGTGAGTGGGACCCACGTCGCTATCCTGGACGTGCTTCCAGTTGTCCTTCACTCGGCCCACCATGATCTGAAGGTCCATAAAAGAAAGCGTGTATCTCTCGTACATTTTTTTACTCATTAGGTGTGCTTGCAGCTGCTCTTCGCTTATTTCTACTCCAGTGAATTCAGGCAGTTTGATGCCACTGTTAGTGTTAGATTCTGGTGGTGGAGTATTGGGGGGAGTTGCCAGAGGTGTTTTATATTCCTCATCGCTCAATTCATTGACTTCTGAAGACAAAGTATCTGCACTCCTTTTAGATTCTTCTGTGGATTACAAAAATACAATAGTAAACAAATAGTAACAAATAAACAAAAGCATTCTCCTCCCTCCTTGGATGTTTCCCGTCATTACCTGATCATCCTGTCTGAAGCTGTGGGGTTTTTTTAAACACAAAACATATCCAGTACTGACTTTGCCTCCTTCCACTGTCACTTTTTTTTACCTCAACAGGAGATCTACTACACTCTTACGCTCATGCAGATGTCAGTCACAATGTACTACAGAATCAATTAAAAGACACTATATTTTCATTTTGTAACCCACTTATTATTGCTACAAGATTTACTTTTAATCAGGTTGTTAAAAAAACCAAAACAAACCCATTACTCCACCTATGCAATTCTTTCAATCCTCAAATTTTTTTGTGCAACTCTACACATCTTTAAGAAAATAACCTTACGACCTTACTTTCTACACAGAAGGTGAAAAGAAAAGGAAAGCTGAAATAATTCTCAATCATACCTTGAGAATTGGTAAGTAATATTCTTCCCAGATCTACAACAACTAACACTGGATCCACACATTTGAAATCATCAGGAAAGATCACCTGAGGGGCAGAAATATCAAGGCACACGGTCCAGCTTTTGCTGTTTTCCTGAAAGTTAAGAAGAAAGATACAATAGCCTGTAAGAAATGGTTTCCCCTCACGTGCAAAAAAAAAAAAGTCATGTCAAACAAATCAATTGTTTGCTGAGGAGAGTCAATCTACTTGCAGAGCTGAGAAGGCTTCTGACCTTTTACGTGCCACTGGATCAGCTAAACCCTTGGGAGGCTATCCATAAACACAACACACGCTAGGCTGTTCTAGCAAATCTCAGACTATTACTTTTACAGAACAAGTATTTTTCATTTCACTGAAAACAATATAAAACAACTATCTTGAATCAACATAACTAACTCAAAAGCTAGGGATTAATGATACTGATACATACACTAATATTACTTGAGCAAAAATCAAGTCCTTTTTTAAAATTCGTAAAATAATCTTTAAATAAGTTACACACAAATTTAGTGAGTATGATGTAATAGAGCTCAAATGCACACTGGAGCCAACAAGTTGGAATGAAGTCATCTCAGGGGTCAAGAACAGGAAAATACTACCCTGCCTTTGATCACAAGAGGGCTGCACCACAAAACCAGATTATTTGCCAGCAAAAGGAACAATACAAAACCACATGTAATACATCCCACTTTCCTATAAAGGACACCACAGAAACAAGCAACAACACCAACAAAACACTCTTTACAGCTTCGAGTCCTAAAACATGCATGAAAAAAAGCCTATGTAAACATTTTGGGGGGAAAAACTTACAATGAAGTCTCCTACTAGTAAACGATCAATAGTTTGCCTGATTTCAGCTTTTGTCTGCATTTTCAGCTTGTTGTACTGTCTTCTGGCAGCTTCAGCCACTCTTGCCTCTAGCTCAGACTGGTAACCAAAACCTGCACAAGAGACACAAAACCAACTAGGTATCATTTTGCTCATTTGCTACTGAAACAGGGAAAAAAAAGAAAAGAGAAAAATAGGAAAGACCTGCTTTAAATTTTTTAAACCACTGGCTGTACCTACACACCAGGCTGCTCCACAGAAAAATGGAAATGTCTAAGCACAAAAGAAATGATCCCACAAAAAAAAAAACCCAACCAAAACCCAAAACAACATTTGCCAAACCTTTTTCTGGTCTTTATTTGACAGAACTTCAACCTGAGTTACTAAATTTGAGACAGAAAGCTAAGTATGGCACCAGAGGTAAATCTGGCTGAAGGTTGAGTCTGTGGTATGTAAGCAGTCTTTTTTATTTGGATGGTTTGTTGGTTTGTTTTAAACTTTACCTCTAATATTTATGTAATGTTCTCATCTTGTGAGCAAAGGTACTATCATCTTTATGCTAGGTAACTGAAATCTTTTGGTATTTGCCAAAACCAACAGAAAAGGAATTGGTACTTTAAGAACATTTTAATGTTCCTTATTCTCACCTCTCAGCTCCTCAGAAACTGAACTTTAACAACTAAACCTGCAAAGGCAGTCACTTTATAACGTTACAGGCTCAGGTAGTAGACTCCTACATCTTGCTGTCCTTAGAAGCTTAGGGAAGCAGCACGTTCAACACCTAATGAATAAGGTACCTCAAGCAGCTGTAACAAAGGTCAGATTTAATTTCACCAAGAGAAGAGATATAAAAGGAATTAGAACACAATTTCCCCTGTATTTTTAATACAGAAAATATTCTGGTTTTCATTGTCCTCTCAAAAAACCTGTTGTTGTCTGCCAGTTTCCAGGAGAGATGACAGAAACAGGCCTTCTTATGAAAGTATTTTCATTTAGGCAACTAACATCCACCATGTGGTACAGCAGCAACTTGCAATTTTAAATAGGAGCTTCAGGAGTCTGCCCAAGCAAAATTCCCTGATGCAATTAAACAAAGAAACTATAAATATAATTCAGAGAAGACTCGAGTATTGCTTAATTTGAATTTGAAATGAAGAGTCTTCGATCAGTGCTTTACATTTCTAAGAATGAAAATGAACAAAACTCAAAGGTAAGAAAAGACAGAATACCACCAACCCCACCGAAAACAAAAATACATTAAAGGTTAACCTGAGGTATGAACCCTTCCCTTGTAGAAGAAGTCAGCTACTTTCTTAATGGCTTGTGGATTGTATATAATATTTAAAGGTCTGGTACTGACTTCTAGGCGCCTCTCAAAATTGCTGTGGATTGGATTTCTTTCATAAAGCATCTCAAACACTGGGGCATCGGGATCTGCAACTGAGCAAAAAATAAGTTACAAAAAGCAGCTGTAAAGAAAACTCAAAACAAACGAATGGACAAAGCAAAAACCAAACCCCAAAGAATTCAGTAGATAATTTTTAATTGGTACTAACTAGGAAGGTCTGAAAATTCTTCAGTAACAGAAAAGCAACTAATACTATCAGCTTCTACAGTCAACAGAATTCAAGGTGTTTCTATATACAAAAACATTTTCAGAACTGGGGTCCTAACGTTGAACTGTTTAAAAGTTGAAATGTTTAAACCAAGACAAAGAGCAAGTGCAACTCCCGTTATCTTGAAATACATTTTTTCTTACTCACTTTCTATGAAGTCAGCTTGCACATGCCCTTATATCTGAACAAAGATTCTATAATTTTATTGTTACTGTTTGCAAAAGCATTTGCATGAATTCCAACTTTAGGAACTCAGTTTTGAAATTTCTGGTTTGCAGGAATTATCTTATATGCCTGTAATCATTAAACATAAAATGAAATCTTTACCAGTGTTCTGATTAGTCATTTCTGAGGACAAACTTTGGAGTCCAAAGGAAGACATGCATCCAACCTCTTTTTGCTGATAAGAATTTAAAAGAAAAAGATTGTTTAGATAAAATCAACCAAGCCACCTGATAAAAGCATTAAAGTCTTTGCAGTGTTAGTCTTATGTTCGCTTTATAAGTGAATTGTAAGTATAGTATGAGATTATTATATGCATTTTTTTTTTCCTGATGTAGCCAAACAAGAGAGCACGTAGCAAACAGGCTGAAGTCTGAAGTGAAAATTTCAATCACTTCTCTACAACTTCCAACACATGAAATACATGGGAAATGTTCACGGAATTGGATTCAAATTTTGTTTGCTCAGAAGGGGTATTTGAAATCTTTTCAGCAATTAATTAGGAAGAAAAAAAAAAGGCCTGTATTTCTGTGTAACAGTCTACAGGTGAAATAAAGCCTTGCTTGAAAATGACCAATCCCATTGTTCCAAAAATTAAATCTTGTTTAACAAATGATCTTCTTCCCAACACATCTAACTGCAAAGTTTAAGTCACAAGCACACAGAGCAAACTATGAGAACTTCTACTAATGATCCTTGGAAAGTGAGGGAAAAAGTAAGTTCAACAAGTGGAATTTTTTCCTCAAGACTTTTGTGTTCTCTTTCTGGGATAAGACAGAAACCAAGAATAACATGTGTCGATTTTTGGAATGCAACTATTTTCATTCCCACTTATGCATCCTACATAGTAACTTCAAATGAGTTTCACCTACAGGATTCGGGAAAACAAGAACAGGAAATATGGTCCCTTCTGTTGCCAAATCCCTCAGAAAAAGTCCACCAAGCTGGACTTTGAGAAGGGAAGAATTTCTGCGAGGAAGGGACTCTGCTAAGATCTTTACACCTGGAATATAAATACATAAAATACTTTTATTTCTTTTAGTAGACAGCACAGGCTTTATCTAAATTTTAGAGATAACAAATATAATCCAAACAAACAAGTCTTTTGGAAGTGCTTATATATATTTTTCTAACTAAAAAATTAAACATGGAAATTTGGAATACATATACAATGATTCTGAAGCATGTATTTCTACAGTTGTCTTCCTTTCACACATAACTATGTCTAAAACTAGATTTCTGTCTTGAAATTACACTCACACATCTGAAGAGAGAAACTTATTTTCACTTGATACATCCATTTCAACAAGCTGTTTTCATTCTGAACTGCTTCAGTACAGTAAGTTAAAGAATAAAAAGCAAATATAAAAGGAAGGTATGAAGTCAGAGGAAGGTCTGGTATTTTTTGAGAAAGAACAGGAATTGACTGAATACCTGAAAACTCCAGCTGCATAAAAGCAGTCTCCTCAGCATACACCCCCTTCTTCTTCTTGTGCAGCAGAGTGAAAGAGCCACCCTGCAGCTGCAGATTTAATTTAGCAAAAACATGATCTCTCTTTGTAAAGGTATTCATGCTAGAAGCATCTGCAGCAGCATCAAAAAATTCATCTGCACCTAATTATAAAAAAAGCCAACAAAACAACACATTAAGTAAGTCAAGTTTGTGGAAGGCTGCTGAAGAACCAAAAAGTTCCTTTGAGTTTGCAAATAAAGATTTCCCCAGCTCCAGGGAAGAAAAATTGAAACAAAAAAAAAAATAAAGCAGATATAACTTCTTCCTTAACAAAACTGAATATTCCATAGAACTCTTCTACTTCAATTAAGGTAAATGTAAATTTACAAAGACCCCAGCAACCCAGTGCTGTTAATGTTATACCCATAGTGTGTTACATGACCCCACTCCTCCTGAATACAAAAAGTCCCAAAGCTCTCTGCCATCAACACCTATAATAGTGGAAGCAAATGTATTCATGTACCACTCAAGGAATCAGCAGGTGCACCAGGTACTGAGATTTTTTAACAGGTTGTTAAGCTTTAGACATGCTCTGCTGCCTAGCTCCATAAGGTGACACACATCATCTTCTAACAGTACAGAACCAGAGTTGTTTCTGTCCACCTTTACCAGGTATCTAACTATGGGGGTGTTAGCAGCCTTAAAGAGAAACAGAAATCCCTGTATTCCCATACCCAGTATGTCTTCTGGATTCCACTGCTCCTTTGGGTCTGGCAGCAGCCCTTCAAAGGGTTCACCTTCATATGTCTGCTGAGCATATCCATACCAACCTCCCCAACCAGGAAACCACGACTGAAGGTACTGCAGCATCCCAGTGCTACTGCCATGTGCAGATTCTGCTGTAGGGGAACCTCCAGGGGAATCAGGCAATGGCTCTTTAACACTCTGGGTTTGAACATTGAAGACACACACATTATGGCTGGTAAGTAAAAGAATACCACAAGTGTACAAAAATATCACAATAAAAATATAATTCCATTTGCTATCTACTCAGCACTCTTCACTGTACCAGCAGTGGTATTTCTAATCAATACTCAGCATATGAGAGCAGCAGCAAAGAAATAACAAATATATCATCAGTTAACTGCTACATATTCACACAGGAAGACATATGGCATTATTTAAATCTTGGTCAAGAAACATCAAATAAGAAGTCATTTGACACCATAAAATGCTCTAAATTTTAGCAACTGCATTTGGAAAAGAGATGACATTGTACTGTTACAGAGATTAGTTCATGCTTTATGAAGTGCACTGACAAAGCTGTTTACATGAGTCTTCTGTCACGTATTTATTCTGGGAAAACACCCATTATAGGCCCTTACTTCCACTCTTTGTTTTTAAGATGACAAGTACTTGCCCTAGGAATTATGGCAAGGATACTACTGAGGAAAATCATTATATGAGTAGAGGAGAGATTTCACTGTGCAAGTGACACAACAGTAACAACTGCAGGAACAAAGCACAGTTGGCCATTCCAGCATTAATGCCACACTTCTAAATCAAAGCAAATACATGCTAATGCTCTCCAGCAGGACAGAACACAATACCTCAGAATAATTCACTTAAAGAGTCCAAACATTGCCCTGCATGCAAAATGTTCCTCACCTCAGTTAGGTCATGAAATTTATCATGAACTATCTCATATAGTGTCTTCAGCTCTTCATAAGTTTGCTCGTCCTCAATACGATGCATTTCTGCCTGAAAAGACAAAAAAGGTAAAGTAACTGCAGTTAACCAATATAGTATCCTGTTCCCAAGCAAGTCAAACATCACTGCACTACACTGGAGATTCATATTAAAAACTAACATGGCGTTAATGACAGGACCCAGGTGCCCAAGCACATGAAAATAAGCAGAAGTCACACGGGCAGCTGTAACACAGACATTCTTCTGTATTACAAACAAAACTGATTTGCATTGTGAAATATGTTATTTTAATACTTTTCAGGGCAAAAATTTCTTGACTAGTGATATCTTCCCATCACGCATCAGAAACAAGGTTGCAGCATGAAACTTAAGCCATAGAAAATAACCTGATTTAACCAAATGCCTCCTTTAGCCAGGAGCAGAAAAAGCTTCTATCTGGAGTAAAGAAAGTAGAGGAAATGAAACCATAAATCAGGGCAATGTAGTACTCATATTCGGTTGCTTTGATATGTTGCTGTCTTTGTACTGATTAAGAAGTTGTTTGTGAAAGTTCACAGTTCACTCAAGCTTAAAGAATGTATCATAGAACAAGAAAGCAAAAGCTGTTTTTCTAGGCCAGTGCCAGTGCCATTGCCCTTGTTACACTTCAGAGCTCTGCTGAAGACAACGCTCACTACATGAAAGTGGAAGTTTCCTGCTTTGCCAGGTACTATAAAGTTTCCAGTACTTTGACCTACTCCTACAGTTCGCGTCTAAGTAACACAAGTCAGGATTACACACAACTTAAAGTATCAATAGCATCTCACCCGCAACTAAGACAGGTGAAGTACATGGTGCCCTAAACTGATTTAACAAAAAAAGTCCCATCACACCTAGAGAGAAAAAGCAGCTAATTATAGTTCACAGATTTTCTTTCTGAAGTAGGACAGAGGTTGGTTATTAGGGGCACTTTTCCTCTAAATTCTTCAGCCTAAAATCAACCGGGGAAAAACAAAAGGAAAAAAACCCAACAAAGCACCTGCAACACACTGTCAACGAGCCATAATTCTTGCCACATTATCTACCCCACCACGTATGGGTGACCTGGCACACTTAGGATATTTAAATACTTTTTTGAGTCTATACAGAACACGAGTTAAGAAAATGTATCACAGACTGTGACACATTCTAGACTGTGATAAGCAATCTATGAGAGTTAATACTATTTTTGGTGAAAACCAGTCACGGCACAAAAATAGAGAGGGTTTTTTGCATAGCAAAACAAAAACCCAAGAACCCTGCCACACACACACACCTCCCACGAGCCCAGGTTTCAAGGATTAAAAACTCAGCTGTGGTCAAAAGACCGTCTGTTCAGCGAAAAAGGCCTGCAGAAAAACTGAAGATGGTTCTAAACTAGAACAGATTTTACATTTGAGAAAATGAAACGAGTAAGATAAAAGACGATGAGTCAACACTGTAGAAAACTCGAAGTACCTGCTCTGCAGCAGACAGTGGTTCCCCCTTCAGCTTGCTGTAGTACATGTCAGTGTAAGATACGGCATCCCGGGCGCGATGCAGCGCGAACTCCCAGCTAGAACGTTGCCTCTGCTCCCTGATCTCCGACAGATTAGCGTTCAAAGCAAAGATCCACCACTCTCGGCAGCTGAAACATTTTAGAGTTACCCTATTACCAATATTTCCCAAACCACAGATGCATGTCAAACTGGTGAAAGGTCCAGGAGAGGTTCAGAAAAAAAACCAAACCAACAAAAAACCCAGAAGGCAACTGGTCAGAAAAAGCATCGGTGTTATATGTGGGCCAGTTCCATACATCGTGGAGAACGGTGCTCTGCAAAGTCTTCACCACTTTAATGGGAATAGCTGTTCTGTACCAGGCATACCCATCAAATGTTGAGTTACAGAGACCTCTGGTCTGAACTGATACCATCTTTCTTATTTATCATGAAAAGAAACTTAATAGGAGTTCTTTCCACAAAGAAAACCTCAGACTGCCACAGCGTGTGCATGGGGATAGAACCTCCAACTTAACTTTAGTTCTTGGGAGCTGTGAAAGGAGAATGTAAAGCCTCAGGCAAGAGTAATTTCATTTTAAGTTTGAAAGATGATTTATGAGGTAGGGGGACGAAACATGAAAACTGAAACTCTAATATATGATTATTATCTACAGTTTTACATTTGTCTTCACTCTAGTCTCCCTAGCACAGTTCTTAGTATCACACTAACACCACCACATATGTAGATACACTTACTTCTCTGTTACTGCAACCTTTGGTCTCCACTTCCTAAATTTAAGCTGTCGTTCCTTTCTGGCCAGTTCCTTTAAAAATCCCACGATTTGCTGATGCTGCATCTGTTAGTAAAACAATACACAGCTCAATTAGGCAACATCAGAGTCCTTGCAAAACAAAAGGGAGGGAAAACCAAACCAAGCAAAAAACCAACCACAGGCTCAGTTTATTTGTATCAATGGCTTGCATATGGCTTCATAATTAAGATTCATGTTAACCCTAATTCATAAATTGGTTCTCTAGTGTCACATTTTTCCGGGAGCTAACTCATGACATTCAATTTTCAGGCTTCCTTAGTTACAAAGAATGAAATCTCTTTCCATGTCAGATTATCAACATAACATCAGCCACTACTGTACATTCTATAGACTAAAAAACACCATCTGAATCCCTCCCATTACTACAATTAAAAAAAAAAACAAACCCATAAGAATGTAATTTATTTGTAATAATCAGTTGCAGCAAAATAATTAAATAATTTTGAATGCTTTGTTTTAAACCAAACAATTTATTTAGTATATACACCCTTTGGTTGCCTCTAAATCTTTCTGGAAGTATTAATTTTATGCTCCAATAAGTGGTATTTAAGCTGTTACAAACACTACCACAGTTTTCTGACCCCTACAGGCATTTCACTGTTTGAATCAGCAACTGTTTTCTTAGAGACAGATAATCGAAGGTGACATTTTACCAGCAGAAGCTTCAGAAGCACTGCCATAGGAACAACAGCTGTAGCATGTGAGAAGGCAGAAAAATACACTCTGTGTCAAACTCCCAGACATTGTTATACCCCAAACATGAAGGGATATCTTCTTTAATCAGTCATTTTGTTAGATACTGACCACAGAGAAGCATGCAGCACAGCACACAGATACCAATGCCATCCTGACGACTAATTAGTTAGGGCACCCAACACAGCCTAACGTGGCTAACAGCACAGAGCTCATGATGGCCTCATTTGCCCTGCTTCTCAACAGTCTCTGTTTCAGATATCAAGAGTTAAAGGAAGGTGGTTGGGATTTACCTGTGAAAGCTTTAAGGGTATAGTCTCAAGCTGAATGTCACACTCAAGCCGAGGAGTCTGGCGTGATCTTAAAGGCTCCTTAGAACAATTTCTCTTGAGAAGAGCAGAAGTGCATACAGGTTCCATGATGTAATTATGAGCACGACTTTCCATACTTCTATCCATTGCTTCCTGTGGGTCACAAGCAAATTTGTTCTCTAAGAAATGAGTGTGCAATGCTTATTAGGATGCAAAGGTTTCATACACTAGAACACACGTTACTCACACGCCAGTCCATTAGAAAAGCCTCTTAAACACATTCTCTCTTTAAAGGGAAAACAAAGCATTTCACAGCACAGCCTTTGTGGGTTGCACACGTATCCCATCATTACAGCATGAAACTATAAACTTCTGTTGCTCTTAAAAGCATCAGATACGACAAATTCTCAGGATTAGGTGTGCGATACAGAAAGAAGACTAAGAACTACAACAAACTGTCTGTCCTATGCAAAAACCTCTCTTGTACCTGTAGCTGACCAGGAGGCAGGTCACCCAATAAAGTGCAGTTGGTATCCCAATAGACACTGAAGTCGGCAACATCCAACTGTTTTTTCCGCATCAGCTTCTCCACCTGTAGTAGAACAAGTGGAGTAAAGTCAAGATTACGCACCGCGGGCCACGTGGTTTTCAGTTCTACGTGCTCAGTAAACAACAGGAATTGCCCAGAATCAGTTTATTCCCCTCACCAGTAGAGTATTAAAAGCACCTTACGTTTTGCTGAACATTTACTAGCGTCCACAAAAAGCAGCACCAGACCTTGGCTGCTCTGAGTTCTTGTACAACAACTCCGTACTTACCGGTTCGAAGACGGCGTTTTGCATCGACACGTTTTTGATGCACACGCCAAACGCAAACGGCTGCGAGGGATTTGTGATGCCATCTTCAAACCTCAAATGGACATCCTGAATTTTTAACTAGGCAGAAAAAAAACCCCCATATTATTAGAGGCGACTATTTACGTCACTAGAGTGGACAGCAGTACTATCCATTCATACAGAAGCAATTTAACATTCAATTTCTGCAGCTCTCCAACAAATTGCTGCTAGCTATTTAAATCTCATAGAAATCCTGTTGCTCTCTTCTGGTTTTGTACTCCCTGGTTCTATCTCCCCCTCAGTCTCTGCCCTTCTCTTCAAAACCAACTAGCCACTGTCACAAACCAGTGTATTTTATTTTGTTACCTTACTATTATTCTTCACTTTAAAGACAAATGTCTCCTCTCCTACCCATGAATCAAATGCAGTTTCTGTACCAGAATCATCAGCATGGGCCAGAATTACAAACTAATAACAACACAGGTGACCCAAACCAATTTTACATGGGTAAATTTTGTTTTTTACATGGGTAAAATTTGAGAGCTTCCAGTTACTGATGTTCCTCACAGAATGTAGAGTCCAGGACTAAGTATAGATACACTCCCCTTGAGCTCCTGCACCAAATATACTCTTCTCAAAGGCACAAGGAAAAGCAAGTAGCCTGAGGTATCTTGCTTCTAAACTGCCTCTAGTGAGTTGAAATGCAACCAAATAATACAGTCAGTCTATCTGCACACAGGCAGAAAGAAGGATAGTCCTTTCATGGAGGTCAGCAGACAAACTTTAGCTAAAGTAATATGTAGAAAGCTTCTGGTTCTTAAACACAAATTATTAATTGTGCAAATGTTGCCAAAAAGTCATTGCCTACATCAGGACTTCTGAAGAGAAAAAGCAACAGAGTGAAGCCACCACAGTTTTGAGTCATTTTGAAACTTGGAGACAGATGGCAGATTTTTTATTAACAGTAGAAAAAGAACAGTTAAGGAACCTGAGAGACAATTCACAGTTGAATAATCAAAATCATAGATCAGCAGAGAGATTTAGGTTTTTGTACAAATTCTCTTTTTATCAAAACAAATCATGCTCTTCTGCTTCATAAACAACTCAGTTATTTCAGTGGGTTTATAAATAAGAGAATTAAAATGTGAACAAAACCCATCAGATTTTATGCAAATACATCACCCACCTACTGTTTCACCCAAACAGTTGATGTTTTCCCCTTGGTAAAAGCAGGATGGAGGGTTTTTCCTTTCTAGAAGTCCCCATCAGGCCTAGTTTAAGATTGAAATCATGAAGGTTCAGCCTGAAAAGGGACTTTCCTCTGCCAAACATCTACCTTTGATTTACGTATTTCTTCTCTGAGGAGAACACAATGTGAAATACAGTGTAATTCTTAACAAGTGGGATAAGCTCTCCAATGCAAAGGCTTACTTCAATGTTTTCTACGATCCTTGTGACCACAGAGGCAGTAACTGAGTACCAGTATGACTCCCCTTTCTGCTGTCGTTCTTTCTAAAAGAGAAAATAAGGATAAGCATCAACCACCACTGTAACAACTGGTCAGGAAACAAAATACCTTGTTACACTGGAATTACTGTGAACTGGGAGAAATGAAAAAAGCACAACACTTTAAGTATCTCTAACATATGTGGGACACATGACATGACTGGGTGGGGTAGAAATAGCAAATTGTTGCACATGAATCAAATTCTAACTTAATTTCCTATGCATTTGTTCTCCTGTTTGTCCAGTTTCTGCACCACGAAAGACAAGCATGACTTACTTTCCATTTTTCTTCAAGTGCTAGAAGAAGGGCTTTCTTGTGCTCTCTTTCTTGCAACTTCTCCCTTTCCTCATCAAAATCTTCTTTTTTTTCTGGTGCACCAATTAAGTGCAGTTTTGAGACAGATATCACCCACGGATCCACGTGTGGGCGATAAAAAGGTATCTGTAGTGTTATTTTGCCAATGAAACCTAGATATACAAAACAGAGATGATATCAGATTCCTGTGTACATAATTTATCACCCCTGGAAAAACGGAAAGAAAAAGCAGGGTTAGAAACAAATTCAAATAGAACTGGATAACCTGAAAACCAGACTACCTCATTTGCTGAAGCTTCTGACTCACAGGTAAAGGTTCTTCTGAAATATGCAATACTTCCTGGTTATAAATATTTGTCCTGCACACGCAAGCAAAATACAAACCTGCCTTCACTTCAAATGGTAATTCCAGTTCCTTCAAGGCATCCTTCTTTAGTGGCAAGTTTTCCAATTCAACAGCACCTACACAAAGCAGAAAAAAAGACAAGTCTGTTAAAGAATGCCAGCTTGAACATTATGAGCCTAGAATGACTAGCATGATGCTTTAAAGGAAAAAAAAAAATCAAATAGGATTTAATGAGAACAGCCAACCTCCCACCATGAGTTGTGTACAATTGCCATGATTATTTAATACACTTGTTAATTTTCCAGTGCCACGTGCTCAAACTATTTGATGAGGTGATCTAGAAGCAATCTCCTGCATGGTTCTAGATCTGAGCTTTATTGTAACTGAGGAGAAAGCTTCTCCTCGTTGTCCTTTCAAACAAGATGCTCCAAGTACTTTGTCAATATTACAAAGAACATGCACAGAAAAGCTCTGAAGTGCGATAAAATATTATCTCCACAAACAGCATATTAACCACAGTGAAATTAGCACTGACATGAGGACTCTATGTACAAGACTTTTGAACATAGCATGACATAAACCAGAAGTCTTAATTACAGGGGGGTAACTACTAGCACCAAACCATCAGAGGTAAAGCCTATAGAATATTTTCTGCTACAGTCCCTCCACAGGACAGTTACTGAACAGTATTAAGAAAAGTGACACCCAAATATTATACAAATCCAACATGCAGGTAAGATATGCTAAGCATTCTTCTGAGAGTTTCACAGAAATGATAAAAGGCAACACAGATAGGAACACAAGAGAACTGACTACTCCTTGTAAAGTGCTAGCACAAAACTCTGTATTAAAAGGGTTTATATAAACATTAAACATACTATTAAGTGATTGGCTTTTATCCACCTTCCAGGTATTACAAAAATAGAACACCTTTTTTTTTTTTTTTTTTGTTAGAAAACATCCCACCAGGAAAACACTACAGAAAACACCACAAAGCCTCACCCTTTAGAAGAGCGACTGAAAGTTGGTCTGTGTTCAGGTTATTGACATATTTGCCCAAGTACGTGTTGAGGACCCAGGCTACCAATCCTTCCAACATGACTGTCCTAGAAGAGGGCAACTACTGTTTTGGTGTCATTTTCTGGATTTCTGTTTCATAATTGCAGTCTCGCTCTGAAACAACAAAAACAAAGACAATGATTGTGTGAACTGTAGAGTCTCAGCAGAGGGGACATACTGCTATCCCTGTAAGCAATCTGAAAAGCAGTAAACACTCGACTTGGACCTTAAAGAAATGGTTTCTGCTACGCCCTCTAAGTCTCAAACCACCTTCATATAGAGCTTTGGTAATTACAGAACACTCCCATTTGCAAATTTTGTTCATCTTCGCAGCCTTTCTCTCATCAAAACACATTTTGTTGCAATAATCCAGAAGGCCAAGCTACAAACCTCTCCCAGGAAAGGGAAGACCGAAATTCCGCGCTGACCTGAAGCAGTTTTGTACTGGCCTCCCTGACTTCTGCTGCCGGTGTTCTCTCCAAGTTGCCAGCATTCTGGTTTTGGAAGCCAGGTCTAAACAGCCCCCAGCTTCCAACTGCACTTCTGAATTCTTACGAGATCTGTGAAACAACTCACTCCACCCGAAGCCCTTCTGTGGGAAGGGTGTACATGTGGGAAGTACTCCCAAGGTGCAGAAGCAGCTCCTCAAGAGTTACTCTGGCAGGTTTTAACAGCGACAGCGTGGATTGGCGCGACAAGGAGGGGGGAAAAGCTGCACTGGACAAGCAGCACTGGTCCCACCTGGCAACATTTCCCTTTGCGCTCTTCTCCAGCCGTTTGTGTTATGTTAACATGGTAATCAGACCATAACAAGCCCAAAGTCGCTGTTCAGGTTTTTAACCAGTGAACTGCAAAACTACTATTAGGTTCTTCAAGGGCAGGAGCAAGCATGTTATTACAGCAAGGAAAAAAGCATACGGGCCGTGTCGTGTGGTTAGAACGTGGTAAATGCATCAGCTCTGCCTTCAGCAAAACCTCCCAACACCACTCACCTCCCTAAACCACTGTACCTAAGAGTTCTCCAGGGGAGAAAAGCAAGATGCGTCACACTTGGTCACCTCTGACAGCGGGAGAAATCAGTGACTTCAAGAGTTACAACTTAAATTTTATATTAAGATTCAGGGTTTTCCCCTAATGAAGTTTACTTGCCACTAGGCATCCATATTTCCACCTTTATTTCTTTTAAAATAATAATAATAGTAATAATTTAACTACTACAGTTAAATAAAATAAGCAGGATTAAGCAAATCTGGAAGAGCCTCTTCTAAAGGCTGAGAAGTGAAATTGTGCCAACATCCAGACCAAAACACAACCACCACACAGAGCATAAGACACATTTGAATAAAGCGCATCTTCACCTTAAACACTTTTAAGACTTTCACATTTGTCAAATTTCTCAACTTTTTTCAAAATCAATAGTCTTATTCCATGGAATAAGGACCAAGCATTTGTACACAGGGGGTCACCACCTTGTAGTATAGGGTTTTATTCCCACAAAACCAACAGGAAAGCTGAAGTTCAAACACAACCCAACACAGTAATCCTTGCCATGTTACCCTTAAAAAAATAACTAAATAAAAAGAGAACTCTGTAGGTGTTGGGAGCCAGATCAGAGGAAAGCTCCTGAAGAAACATTCAGAAGCACTGAACAGCTTGGCACCCCAGTGCCAGAAGACCAACGCTGCATGAACTCCATGCCTGGAGTCTTAGTAAGAACTGTGAGTAAAGTAAATCACCCGCTTAACCTACATTTGTGGAACATAAACAACTAATTTAGAAATCTTTCACATGTTTTTAAGGTCTTCCCATCGGTAACGTTATAATCCACTGCTGCCAAATGAAAGAAAAACAAACCACTTGTTTTCTATGGCAGTGGTTTCATTTTCTTATCATGAAGGAACAGCAGAGTGCTTATCAGGATGAGAATCAAAGCCTAAACCGGGATCTCATCAACAACTGGCTCAATTTTTCTGGCAAGGAGGGAGGCGAGCTGGGCGATGCTGCCCGCAGGGGCAGCGCGGAGGGGGCACTTTACCCAGCGCCCGGTTACACAAGGAAAGGGCGGGGAGGAGCATTCGGGGCACTGTCCCTTCTCCTTCTCCACGCAAGCGAACACATCGCGGGGAGGAGGAGACAGGCAAGAGACCTGTTGGCACGCAACGCGTATCGGGGCCGAAGCGAAAGGTCACCTTGCCCGGAGGCGGCCGGAGTGAGCCCCGCGGAAGCCCCGCAGAGGCCGGCGGCCAAGAAGCCTGCGCCGCGCGGGGAGGCGGCCCGAGGGGCACCCGCGAGGCCCGGCCGCGGGGCTGAGGGCGGAGGCGCCACGCAAAGCCCCGGCGGCGGGGCCAGCGCTGCCCTCCGCGGGACCGCGCCGCAGGGAGCGGGGCCTGCGCGGCTGCCCCTCATACCCCCCCCTCCCCAACCCGGGGCCGCGGCGGCGGGGCGGAGCCCTGCGAGGGGCGTGAGGCAGGGAGGGGCCCCTCCGGGTCGAGTTCGCGCCGTGCGGCCGCGGCCGAGCTCGGAGCGGAGGCTGAGGCAGGAGGACGCGGCAGCCGGGGCCCGGTGCCGCCCCTCGCCCGCTGCCCCGTCCCCGTCCCCATCCCGCCGGTACCCACCTGGCTTCCCGGCGCCGCGCTCCGAGGCGGGCCGCACGCCGATCGATGCGGGCCAGGGACGGGGGACGCCCGGGTAAGGGAGCGCCGAGCTATCGATGTGCTCATCCCCCGCCTCTTGGAGGCGGAGCCGGGCCGGGCACTGCCGGGCTGGGCCCCGCCGGGCCGGGCTGGGCCGGCCTCGCCTCCCGCCGCCGCTGGGGGCGCCCGGGACG
>WTSP01024750.1:38327-49422 GCA_025331215.1 Actenoides lindsayi | reverse complement strand
ATTTTTTTTTTTTTATTTTTAAATTTTTTTTTTTTTCTCACAAGAGTACTCAAGCCTGATTTTAGAACTCTTTACGAAGACCTTGTCTTTCTCTTGCATGCATGAACAAAGCAATCTTCTGATATCATGATATTCTACAGGTCACACTGATTTATTTTCAAAATTTATTTCTGCACTTGATCCTATCAAAAAATATTTTATTTTGTGATGGAATAGTCTATACTAGGAATTAGTATCAGAATTAGCATTGACTGCTGGAGCAGTCAATACAAAAGTTCTTTGAATAAAATGAAAATAAGACATATCTAGAAAATGATCTTTCAAAGATAAATAAAAGAAATCTTTGTGCTTTCAAAGTACTACTGTTCTATTAGTTTTATTTTCTTTCTGCCAGTTTTTACTGGAAAGAAGTTTTACTCATCCTGGGAAGAATGTCAATGTTTGGACTAAATGCTGTGTTGTTTTGAAAAGGTACAGTTTAAAGTAGGCCAAATTATCAGAATTTTCTGTCGAGCCTGCCAGTAGCTTTCTGCAATTTTGCTGAGAAAGTGTGTGTTAAAAGAAATAGTAGCATTCAATACGTGTGTTACTGCAACAACCACAGGCCAAGTCAAAAGATCAGAGCATCGAACAGTTCATCTATCAAAAGACATAGTCCTGCCTCATCTAGGGAGTTTATAGCCTAAATATAGCAGTAAATAGCAATATCTTTGGTTAGATAAGCCCATCAGCATTTACACTCAGAGGATGGAGCATTAGGGTCACCTCCTGAGCAGGAGTTTTCAGAGCTGGGGCTGTAGTTGGATGCAGAAGATGTCAGAGGCACCAACAAGCCTCTCCTCCATCCCAGGCAGACAGCCATCCCACCCTGTAAGGCGTTGGATGGTGTGGTCCTGGCAAACCCCTCTTCTCTCAATCACCTGAATAAAAAATAGCCATGCTTTCAGATTCACTTGGGTTTTACACTCAGATACTGTTGTGTTTTAGCCCATATTGGCCCATGGGATCTAAATGCAATTAAAATGAACTATACGAGATCTAGATATTCCTATTCATATGGCTGCCAAGAATAAGACTTTTTTATTTTTTTTCTTCTTGAGGAGGCCACGTTTTTCATTGGTATGTAGTAGAGTTTAAAGCTTCAGTCTTTCTACCCACATAGGAAAGACAACCCCCCAGTGTTTCATGACTCACACATTCATGAATTCCCAATTGCTTATGAATGATAGCATTTTATGCCGATTTTACTTTTCCATGTTTTGTTTATCCTACAATGCATTAGGCTCATGTGGGAATACTCTAGTGGTTTTCAGCATTCTGCTTTTTATTCAGGAGAGCTGGAGAAACTCATCATTTCAGATTTAAGCAAGCTGTCCTGTTTTTGGAACAGCAAACGACAATGTGAGAATACACAATGTGAGCTAACAGAAATTGGGTTACTGTTCACTCAAACAGAATTGGTTGCACAGAGTCAAAGCCATAATTTAGTTTCGCCTGTGACACAACAAAAAACATTTTACCAAGTACTTTCACTATCAAGACTATGACTCCTGATCGAGTCAGGGCACCTTTCAGTCTTGATTAGAGTCTATAAATGCTGTAAATTATCTGGATTACTACAGAAAATTTGTTCCATTACCTAATTGCCCTCACTGTTAAAAATGTGCATAATGTTCCTAGTCAGAGGTCATGTTTGCACAGAACAGGAGTGTTTGTACTAAATTTAGTTGCCATACACTGAAATGACATGTATATTCCTAGGATGCAATTCTTAGCAACTATCAAAGAGTGAGATAAACCATTATACTTACTAGAGTAGACTTGGTCATCTAGAGTTGTATAGATGCTCTGAGCCATTGGCCTAGAGGCAAAGAATCAAAGTGCCTTGAAGATGGAAAAATAAAACTCCACACTTTAAGGTGGTGTAAATGGGGACACAATTAAAACACTGTGCAGCAAGACACCAAAAGGATGAGAACCTTTTCCAAGGAAACAAAGAGCTAGAAGGTACCATGTACCATTTGTGCATATTAGGAGAGACAAATGGCATTTCTGGTGGTCCCGATGTTTCACCATTTGAAAATCACAGTTTATGTCTTGGCGAGCAATAATTTTTTGGTGTCCATGGGATGCCACCCCGCTGGGCCTATGTGCATTGCTATCCCACCTGAATCCTAGTGCTGCTTTGGCATTTCCAAAATTGCAAGACATCATCAGGGATCTCTTCTTAATCTTAATCTTCTTCATATGTTTCTCAGTCTCCAGTCAAACTGTCACCCCATAAATAAGAGATCATCCCTTTCTTTTCTGTTTCCTTAATCCTTTCTTATTTCCCCATCACAGGTCATTTCTAGCTGTCCATGTGGTAATGATGGTAGCTGGAGCAAGGACCTGATTCAGAACTGCACTGCTGTCACAAGTAAGAATGCAGTGATGTACTTTGCTAAAATGCCCACCCGCAAAACTCCTTTCATGGGTCTCCTTTTTCTGCATGGGAAACCCTGTTCCTCCACAACTTTCACTGCTTTGGTATGCTAGATTCAAAGAGCAAAATACTGTCAGAGCACAGCATTTAGCAAGAAGATGGAGAAAAGAGGCACTAGAAAATTTATCAATTACATTTCAATGCAAAAATATTTAAAAAAAACCCAAAACCAAACAAAGAACAACTGTTTTTTTCCAGGTTAGAAAGGGGTAACATGTCATGAGTACAAAAAAAATAAGGCAATTTTTTCCCATGCAAGGTTTTTCCTATGGAAACACAAAAATGATACAGATTGATACCCGAATAAGGGTATTATGTAGCAGTATGCCCTGCCTCCACCTCACTGGGAAGGGCACTGAGCCACTTCTGATGAGAAGACTCCAATCTGTGTCGCTGCTGCTCTTGTCAAGGCCCTGCACGATCCCAAATGGAGCCAGCTCCATCGAGGATCATCACCTACCACAGCTGCAAATTGCCACTGGTCTTCATGCAAGGCAAAGCTGGGATCCTGAGGCTCCATCTCTTTCTGAGCATCACCCAAGCATCACCAAGGCTATTTACTGCTGGAAGTGACAGGCAGCTGCATGGCAGCAGCTGCAACCCAGTTTTAACTCAGAACGAGATACAAACTCTTGATCTGCTGGAAGCAAAGTTGTTACTTCCCTGAGGAGCAGCTGCTGGAGCACAGCAATTTCACTGAGCTCTGCCACTGAGGCATGGGTCTTACCACTTTTGAAGACATCAGGAAGACCTAGGACCGAGGAGCCTTTTTCTGACTGGGAAAATGCTACACCAGCTCCTCCTCTCAGCTCCTGATGAATTTGGAACTCAGCTTCTGCCCTCCTTCTCAAGAGGCAGAAGCATCCTCTACTTAAGAGCAGCAGCTTCAGCTGTTCGGTCCCGCTGAGCTCAGCAGTAGCCCAGCTGAGCTCTGAACCATAAGCTGGCTTTGTGCACGGATAAAAATAGTAAGAAATGAATAACATTAACACCAAAATAAGGGCAACTGTCACATTTCTCTTCTCTTTTTTTTTTTTTTTTCACTGTGAAATTCACAAGGCTAAAGGAGCAGAGACTAGAAGTCCAAGTGCAAAAATGCTCTCTTAGCCACAGCACTACATGGCCCTTTCAGCTCTCACTTGTTCCTGGACAGGCTCCTTGGCCATGCAAAGTTTCAGGTGAACTCTGCTAAGGAATAAGGAGGAGGCATCCCAGAGTGTAACCTCAGCCCACCACTGGGATTGTAGGAAGGAGTCTGTCTGGGAATGGAGCCTTCCTTTCCAGCTCTGATGTTTTAAAGTTCCCCATCACACTGGAAATCTTCTAAGACAGCTCGTCTGAACCAAAATACAGAGAAGAGTTTCTGAAATGTCATCATTTTGAAATAGAGCCCTGAGCTTGCCTCCTACTCATACCCAAACCTAATCTTATCCTGAGCAACAGCCTCAGCTTGCTCCTGGTCCAGATTTGGACACCATCTCCTCTGCAAGTTTTTCCTCAGTATTAGGGGTTTTCATTCTGGTTGTATTACTGTGTATCTGAAAGTGCAAATGAGTATCACAGTCCTATGAGGTGACCTGGTAAACGAATTCAGAGTGAATGGCACACTAATACTGTTAGTCCATTTCTTGTTCCTCTGATGAGAACCAGTCTTACTTTTTGAAATTAACCCCCAGAGGTTCTTATTTATCAGCATAACATTTGTTCCATTTGCCACTGAATTCCAAATAGTGCTTTGCCCAGGAGACCTGTTGTTCTAATGCAGAGCTCTGAAGAAAGATTTATATTCCATATGCCAAATGCTGCTATCATTCCTACTAGAAAAAAAAGAGGAAGGATTTTGGCTCTAAATATACAGAATTTTATGAAGAGACAATCAGTGGTTTTCCGCAGAAGGCTTAACAAACAATGCTGGATTATTCCTTGAGGTGGTACACAGAAGTCCTCTGTTCAAGAGAGTTGATTTCCCAGTGGTGTCTTCTCAACAATCTCAGGATATCCTTCTGGTAGGAATCCCGTGTCTCTGACGGTGAGTTCACTGACAAAACTTCTTACAAAAAAGCTTCTGATGCTAGGCATTGCTCTGCAAGCCATCCAACATGAACCTGCGCTGGCAGGGGGGTTGGACTTGGTGATCTCCAGAGGTCCCTTCCAACCCCTACCATTCTATGGTAATTCACAGCAAGGAAGGAGTGGTGCATTATTCCCTTTTTGCTGCTTACATCACACTGTATGCCCACTTGAGACAGGTGATACTTTTCTATCTTTCTAGGATGGTAAGCATCCACCACATAATTTACAGCAATTTGTTGCTCAAAAGAATTGCATTTTAATTGCTGTGAAGTAGCGCATGCCCGATAAACATTTTTGTTGCATGCTTCCTTCCAGCATCTGTCTTAGATTATGTCACCTGTATAAGCAAACCAGTACCATTTTAAAAGCAGTTGATCCCCTGTAAACAAAGTGACTTACTTTTCCTATCAATTGAAGTGTGCAGCTTTTCATCACTCAGTAACTTCTTCACCTAAATTTCAGTCTTGCAGAACCGTAGCAATTTACTGTGAACCACAGTCACCCTGGATGTTCTTAGAGACCAAATAAGGCCAGAGTCCTGCCATGCCAGCCCTGTGAAGAAACAGGGGCATAGGCATCCCCCATCACATCCCCATTGACCTCATAGCAAGTCAAACAGAAAGCCCAAAGCAAGGCGGCAGGGCAGGCAAGTAGGAAGGTAGAGGAAGAGGCTCACAAGAGCAGGCTGACCAAAGAGGGAGTCTCCAGGAACAGAAGAAACCAAGATCTAACTGAGGAAAATGCCAAGGCTGTTTTTGCTTTGACAGCGGCTGCAACTGCTCTGCCAGCTCTAGTCTCTGGCTGCCTCCCCCTACGCTTTCTCTCCCATGGGTGACATGCTGGTGACTGAGAGGGAAGTGGCAGGAGGCTTCTTGCAGCATTTCCAGCAGTTACTCCACTTAACAGTAGTTGCCTCTGATTGCTTACGTCCTAAAAGCACAGGATTACCACATGCCCTTCGAAACACTACACCTGGCAAATGCACAAAACTAGGGATGAGCAAAACTGCTCTCTGGTAACGACAATATGGAAGTAGTGGGTCAAAACATAGCCTGGAAATGATTTTGCCATTTTGCCTCTAATAAACTGTAGTTCCGAGCTGATTTGTTTTTAAGGAGTCCTGGCGTTGCTCCAAAGGGCTGCATTTTCCAGAGATGAGCTATCCATTTCCTCTGGTCTTTTTAACATGGCTGCAGTTGAACTGTTAAGCCAGATCATCCCAATTTACTAGGCATGAGATTATTTATGGTGTGAAAAATGATAGAAAATTAAAAATAACTATGGTGGTAGATGTGAAGTCAGTTGGTTTAAAACTCAGTTAGAGATTTATATGTCATTTGCAAGTACCTGAGTTCCAGGCTGCTCAGTAAGTCTGTGCTGTAGGGAGTCACACAGTACAAACTTGACTCCTTTGCTTTTCACAGGTCAGTTCAGGATATAGAAGCATGAAAAAACACGCAGGCACTCATTTTAGAACTGAATAGGTTGGTGCTTTAACAGCACGTGATGAAAGCCAGTAGCGTACTTGGATATATTTAGATCAGCTTAGCTCAATGTAATTGTATTGTGCACGTGTTAATCTGTATCATACAGTACAGCACAGCAAACATATGGTTCACAAAGGCAGAAGTGATTGACTCCAGCTACATAGAAAAGATGCAGGTGAAATTTCAAAAGTCTAATGTTCTATTGATTTACTTATTTTTGCAAAATGTATTTTTTAAACATGAGCTCTTTTGGCTAAGGAATTACTTAACAAAGGAGAGATCTTTAATTAACCACCCAAGAGGAAGAAAACAAAGTTCCAGGGTAAAAAATGAGCATTTTTTTTCCTTCCAGAACTTATCCTTTTTAACACAAAAACAATTTGTTTCTCAAACTGTTTATTACCTTCCCCCCCCCCGAATATATGGATTCTTCCCTTTTATCACTGGGCAAATGCCATACATTTAAATGCAGTTAATAATCCTTCTGTACCTGCTAGTGAGGAAGACATTTGCAACCCTCAGACACAGGCCAGACAAACTACATGGCGGCAGAAGCTGTTCATGTAACCTATGCCCCTCTTACTCATTGTCTCTTTTTCCTCTGTGTGTGTTTTTATTCCTGTTTAAAGAAATGGGACTTTCTATGGTCTTTCAATGCAGATTTAGTGCAGAAGGAGATTCACTTCACATATCTCTTGTGCTACTGAAAAAAGTCTCTTTAAACAATTTTTGGACACTTTAGAATACATTAGCAATTCATCACAAGGCATGTGTAATTTAATGTATCATTTTACAGTCATACACTGGTAGCTTTTCCTCGCATTAAAAGAATTGCTACATTATGGTCAGCCTGATGCTAACCCAGTTAAAGAGCTCTTCACTACCTTTTTGATTTTACCTTCCCAAGGCCTGGCCCTGGCATGTGCTTGGAGCCCATGGTCACTCTCTAGCAGGCAATGGTCCTTCAGATGGGAAATGAGGGACCTTTAACTGTTAGAAACAGGTTTTAGTGAAACTGATATTCTATCACTGTCTTTCTTACTTAACAATTGCCCCTTTTGTTCCTCCTGCTAGCTAAGGTATGTCTTCTTTTGGTGACTGAGATGCTAAAACTAAACTGCCCACACACCCCAAATAGTACAAATACAGCAGTTACCATCAAATATCTGGCAGTTTTTCCTCTGCTACATCTGAAATATCCACCAATGATTTGCTATTCTGATACTAAGGAGAGGCACAAACCAGAAGTGGTTGTCTTTGTTGATGGTATCCAGCAGACAAAAATGTCTTAGTGCTCCTAGGGGAGAACCCTGGATCTCATAACTTTCTGTATAGATGATTCCACTTCTAATTATTTAGTTTTTAAAGGCTTCTCCCCAACCCTGGTCATTCCCACGCTGAGCAGAGTGGACACCCATCTTTACAGTCCCTGCCTGTTCCTACCAGCATCCTGGAAGCAGCATCTGCCCAACCTTTGTTCTCTAGATGGGGTGACATAGGAGCCACACAGGTAGGTTATTTCAAGTAGCCCAGGTGAAAATACACTCATTGTTCAGCAGTCCCTGGAATTGCTAGTCTTATTCTCCCATGCCAGTGGCTGTCCTATTAAATGTGTACTTTCCATAGACGTAAATCCACGAATTTCACGTGGTACATAAATATCAGTAAAAATAAGCTCATTTATAAACACCTCCTTTGCCTGCCTCCTCTCCCTCCCTGCCTGGTTCACAATATATGCCTGTTGGCAGGGTGAACCCTGCCTGTCACAGACTTTGTCCACTTCACTCCAGATCAAACAATAAAGTAGTGAAAGACATAATGGTGGCAAGGACTTAAAGGCCAAAAGCAAAGGAAAAAAATAAAAAAAAAAAAAAAAAGAGAAGCAGTTATAAACCTATTGGTGCATGTATAGCTCACCCAACATGGACTAGAACCACTAAATGCATTTCTGCTATCTGGTTTACAGTTATTGAGTGCCCTACCCTTTTATGTACTCACGGGTATTTTCCACAAGGGCTCTCCTTCCGTTATCTTTAATGTAACCCATTGATTTCAAAACTTGACAAAGAAAAGGCCCCGCTGGGGCCTCAGAATTATAGCAAGCTGTGCAATCTCAGTATCAGCTATATTGATAGAGGCTTCCTGCGATACAGCAGGTTTCAGTTCTGTCAGGCTGCTGCTATTCTGGAGTAAAACAAGGACCACGTATGCAAATACACCATTGGCTTCGTCTGTCTCTCCCATCTGCGGTCACACCAACTGGGGGCTTGGGTTTCTGACAAGACACCTGGACTCTGGTGTACCAAAATGCAGTGCCTTGCCAGGCAAGAAGATCTGGGGGCTGTGTAATTTCAAAGCCATCTGTGTGCTGGAATAACTCTGGTTGTTCACGTCACAGGGAAACACTGAGGAACAAGATGACGACATTTCTGTGCCGACCTCTTTTTCTGCTCTTCTACCTTTCTGCTGTACTGTGTGTCAAAGTTGGATAGAGGGTTGTAATTCATAGCAGTAATCTGGTGCCAATCCTGTAAAAACTTCCTTTTAACGGACATAAGATAATGCAGTCTAACAGTTCTTTAACTAAATAGGATTAATTAGCAGGAAGCTGGCTGCTTAATTCACTATTGACCTGTAAAACCTGGTTAAGAATGAGGTCACTGGACATAATAGAGGTATTTAAGAGTTTAGGTCAAACTCTAATAACAGAAAAGATCATTTAAAGATCACTTGGATATAATAAAATCAAGGGGTAAGAAAATATTGCTTATTAAGGAGAGATCTAATCTTTAAAATAGTGTGCTCTGTATACTCAAAGGTGTATTACTTCCAAAACAAGCAATTGCAACATCTAAGCATTCAGTCAAGGGACAGCAGACTTTGACATTCACTCTTCAAGCTTATATATCTTTTCCCTCAAAATTTGTTACATAAAGTTCACTTTTTTTGTGACCTTAAGGTCTCACAGAAGCTTCACACTATGATAATCTTTCTTTCAGTGCATAAGAACCAGCACTTCTCTATGCATACCCTGAGTAATCATCCTGATTAAATGAAATTTATTTAAGGATCAGAAAAAAAGTGTTCTATATTTCTGTAGCTCCCCAATTTCCCTCTAGCTTGTACGTACTTTTTCACTTGGTTTTTTGGGTTTTTTTTCTGACAGCAGCTGTTTGCAGATGACAGTTTCTATTAGTAATACAAATGTGCATCTGTATAATTTCTGCCAAAACAATGTTCCTCTTTTCCCCTGGGAATCTCTGATTTCTTCCTCAAAATTATGTCCCATCTCTTCCCCACATTGTCAGGAATATCAGACAGGGTTTCAATTTATTTACTTGTTATAGTGTACACCATCTTTCAAAGATCTTGATCTAGAGCCATTTACAGATCAGAAATACCACCTGAAGTCACTCTCAGGAGCTTACTGGACCTATTTTGAAACCTCGTGGTCATGTAAAAACCAGACACAACATATCAGGTACAGAACAGTAAAAAAAAAAAAAAAAAAAAAAAAGTATTGATTTGATGTATCAGGTCAATTTGTGTTTCTGCTTCCAAAGCAGAAGGATGAATGGCTCCCCCTTAGCTACCCATCTGGGAACAAAAGATTTTCCTCTTTAATTCCCCACCCCCTTTTGTTATTCCCTCCATCTTCAAAGCCTTCATGTAGTAACTGGCTAGTGTTCCATCTTTGCTTGCCAAAGAAGCTTGAACATATTCCTTCAGATGGCCAAAAAGGTTGTTATGGTTTGAAAGAAAACATTTCTTCTACCCAGGAGCTCAGCACACCATGTCCCCATTTCTCCAGCCAGCTGCCAATACGGAGAAGTGAGATCGCTTTTCAAGCCCACAGCTCAATAACGAACAGTTTTGTGTGTCTACTACAAAAGATCAGGAAGCCAGACCCACGTTTTTATTTAATACATGAAGCCAGATTCTCAGCTGGTATAAGCTGAAGTAGCTCTACTGGTGTGAAGAAAAATATACTGATTAACACCTGCCAAAGTTCTGCTCTAGATATTATGTTTGCAGAATAAATGGCATAAATCATGGAAACTGTACTTACTTTTTCCATTTTGAGACATTCTTCCTTCAGTACACCCTGGGAAAACATTGTTGCCTTTACTAAAGTGCTAAGGATTCAATTAAAAAAAAAAAAAAGTGGAGCCAAAGTGCTTCCATAAAACTCAAGAACTTTTCTAACACCATTCATCACAATTACCTTCACAGCCACAGAGACAATGGGATGAATAGTTCCTTGTCTAGAATTTTTCTCTCCTGTCTAGTATTGCTTTAATGTATCAAAATTGGATGTACACATGAAAGGAGGGATGCATACACACACACACAATACACTCACCCTCATATTATGCACCTCTCTCTCTGGTATATAGAGCTCAGGCTACTGGAACTCCCATTAGTTCAGTCCATCCAAACGGTCAGATGATTCACTGGTAGAAAAGGAAAATATTTAAACTTTGCCTGTCTTTTAGGGAACATTATTTGTAAAAAATGTTGCAAGTAGAAAAAAATCCCCTAAGTTGCTAACTTTTATTGAATTAATCCATCTTCCAGAATAACAGCATATAAACTACATATCTGCACCTTTAAACAGGTAATGTTAAGGATTATTAGAGCTAAAAATTGACATTGCTTGTTATTCTTATATTGAAGTTCTTATCTTCAACAATCTGCTTCTCATACAACATTTTGAGATATGGGTGAAACTTTACAAAAATGAATGCTACTTGGTGGTAAACATTTAAAGCTTTGATTCAATTTTTAATTTGTCTTTTTTTAAGTAGACATAAAAATCACTGCAACATTTTCAGTGAGTAAACAAGTACTCCCACGCTGTGAGAGAAGATAGGGATATGTACAAGGTGATAGCACAGCTAGTTTACTTTGAAACTCAGATTAAATAAACATTTTTACTGTTTAATAGATATCTGAGCTTGCAAAGTGAGGGTAAAAAGGGAAGGGAAGGGAAGGGAAGGGAAGGGAAGGGAAGGGAAGGGAAGGGAAGGGAAGGGAAGGGAAGGGAAGG
>WTSP01024750.1:0-35455 GCA_025331215.1 Actenoides lindsayi | reverse complement strand
AAGGAAGGAAGGAAGGAAGGAAGGAAGGAAGGAAGGAAGGAAGGAAGGAAGGAAGGAAGGAAGGAAGGAAGGAAGAAGGAAGGATGGTGAGGAGGGAAAGAATAATCCCAACTATGTTCACTTCCCTTCTCACTTACTGCTTTCTGGACAGCTTTTCTGTAACTGGAGTTCTGTTGTACCAGCAAGGTCCACCCACTCTCACTGCTCTCTATGTCCCAGTGCCAGAGAAGTGCTAGCATTAGGAGGTGACGTATTTGTTTTGTACTGTGTGCCATAAATAATAAGAAGACATGTTACAGTGTTCTGGGTCTGAGTCTATCCATTTGATGTTGCTGTTGTATGAGGAAGAAAATTACAATGACAGCAAAAATGCAGAGGAAGCATGTGAGTGTTTCACCCATACACTCTGCCTATGCATCATCATTTTCTCCCCTTTTGCTGAACAAAAAAAGCAGCAGGCTTATATTGGATTTCTGGTTTAGGTTCCAGATTAGACCTGTAGCACTACTGTAGGTGTTCAGGATGTGGCTGGTGTTGGTAAGTGCAGCTCCACCCAAGGTGGAGGTTCGAGCGCTTCAGCAGCCAACGTCTGGGGCAGCATTAGCACCATGGTGCTTGTACTTCTGAGCAGTACAGAGCTGGTAACTCAGGCCTTTTCCATCAAATTTTCCTAGCATCTACATGTGATGGAGGAAAGTCAAATGCAGACCATATTTGCAGGCCAGGTCATTAATCCGTTCCTTCCTTGGCCCTCTGAGATGCACACATAATGCCTTTACAGTATCTCCATTTCCAAAACTGCTCTGCCTTTGGTCTCTGTGGTGAGTTTCCCAGCCAAGGTAAGACTCAGCTCCACATGAGCGATCCTTCATCTGTCAGGCAGAGCTGTCCTCAATGGGAGCGAGCAGAGCCCTCTTTTACACCTGCGTTCTCAACATTTCCTCGGCAGGCAGAACAGAAAATGTGGCTTTGATTTTTTTTTTTTTCCACGAAGTCTTAAATGTCAAAATAAATTCTAGAAAAAGTTATATTTGAAAGGCTCTGAAGGGTTGACAAAGCTGCTGTCTCCCATCTTCTCCTTGCTCCCAGAAAGGCGAGAATTTTTACATCAGATGCCAGAATCAGTTTTATTCAGCAGAAATCCTTTAGCTGAGTGAAAAATGCAAAATCAGACAGTTTTCTGCATGAGAAAAAGTGAATCACTGAAGTCTTTATTGCTCATTCCGTTTATTAAAACTGCTGGGCCAAGATTTATTTTTAATGAACTCTGATCAGTCACAGCCAGTGATTTCGCAATTCATGTTAGTACTGTAGGCATTTGTTGCACTGCAAACAGCTCATTTGCTTATTTTCTGGAAGATTTTTTTTTTTTTTCATCTCTCTTGAAATTGGTCACACAGATCTCTATGGGATTTTTCAGGCTAAGTATTTTCATGCCCGTGGATAGCGGCCACATGTCAAAGCCCTTTATTGTAGCCAAAGACAAAAAAAAACCCCAAACAACAAAACAAAAACCTCTCGCTTTTATTCTGCTAAGCCTTTTCCTTTTCTTTTTTTTTTTTTTTAATGTTTACTGTGCCTTGACATCCTGTCTCACTAAATCATACATCATCCTTCTGTTTTCTGTAATATGAATATGTGTGTAAAGGAAAAAAAAACATACCTTACAGATGGGATAGGATAACACATAAATCAAACTGTATGCCAAAATAGAGACAGTCATAATGAGGATTGTAGAACCACGTATCTGCATTATATATATATTTTTTTTTTTCTAAAAAAAAAAAAGGAGCCGTGAAGTAAAAATCAATGTGCTTGGTCATTAACCAAAACATCTTAAATGCCTTAAAAGCTTTTCAGTGGAACTGCAGCTTTTGGACTGGTTGTTAGAATGATAAACTGTGTATGTTAAAGAGAATCAGCACAAAAACCGAATCCTACTGTCCTTTTTCTCTTGGATATTGTTGTTGGGTTTTCCTTCATAAGTATTTTATATTTTAGAAACACAATAAATGGCTTATCAGGGAATGCACTTCAGAGCAATTATTGCATGCTTCAGGTGATCTAAGCAAAGCTATAATCAGACATAAATAGGTTGACTGCTGTGTATTTTGCTTAATAGTATGGATAATCCCTTAAAAAATAATCAAATAGGGGCCTTGTCAGCTTGGAGAGAGATGTACCCTCAGGTTTGTAACTCCGTGAGATCTTAGGCAGACAAACAAATTCTTCATCCATCTCACAACTGTGGAGTCTGGCTGAGAATTTTTTCAGGCTTCTTGGTTGCACAGCAATGTAGAAGAGCTGCACAGCAGGGCTGGGGGCCAATGCAAGGCCAGAGCCTGGCCAGTAGCACCACAGCCCCTGTGCTTCAGCCAACTCCGTCACTCTCCCCCTGTGTTCCCTGGGATCCAGGAGAATGAAACCACTCAATCTAGAGAGGTGTTTACTTTAGTTTTCTGAAACAATTTTAAAGCAGCTGCTTGAAGAAAACTGAACAAAGTTTTGCAGAAATGGCTTCAGACAAAGGCTAGGATCAGACTGCAGTGCTGGCACCAGGTGCTTATTTGGGACCTGGCTGCAGGTGCTGGTGAAGCAGTGGTGATAACCCCCAGCTCCAGAGGGGTGACCAGCTGAGGAACTTTGCTCACAGCCCAAGTAGCCCTGTCTCAGTACCCTTCACCTTTCCCCGGGCAGCTTATCAAAATGACATCACTCTTTAAAGAAACGATTTGTACTATCCTGCACAAAACACTGCTTTAAGAGGAGGTTCTTGCCAAACTGCCACTGCTTTGTTTCCCTTGCCTCCTCCTGGTATGATGCAGCCTTTCTTGGGAAACCATAGCAATCAGATCATTCAACACAACAACCAATGTATTTCAGTCATTCTCCACACCTTTTTCCCTTGTGTACTGTCTCAGTGTCTGTGTTGAGGCTGCCTGCACAGCTGACAGCAGTGGTATCTAGTGGTATAACAAAAGGGGTGCAGGACTAGTACTTAGGTTGTTCATTAATTTGTCTACTCAGAGGCTGAACTGTAGTCAATATACACATTTGGAAGGTGTTGGAAGTTTAATCTCCTCTGCCCTCAGAGATCAGTCAAATACCTGTTAGCATCCCCATAGACTTCAGCATTAATCACGTTGACCCGTTCTGCGAGATAATGGGTATCCACTAGTAATTTGAGTAAACTCTCAGAGAATGTAACTGCAGTCTCAGCCTCCCTGCGAGGAGCTTGGCTTCAGCTAAGCCTCAAGCAGTGATTTGTCCCCTCTTCATCTGGGAAGATGGGCTGGAGTGACATTCAGAGTGAAGTTTCCAGCTTACCTCCAGGTTATGCTCAAGGAATGGCCACCTTGTTAGTGGGCTGGGTTGCACTCCACCTTTGACATCTCACCATCACCTGACATGCACGGAAACATGGACTGCCCAGATGAAACCCAAGTGTCTGACAGTTTTAGCTCATGACATGGTCTTTATACTAGTTTGTCTTCATGTAATACTACCAGAATAGTCAGTTCCTGCTACGTTACTTTTAAAAGAAAAAACGTACAAAAAAAATTAAGATACTTAAAATCCCATGTAAAATAAATATTTGCACAGCAGAAAGTTATTAACTAAATTCATCTACCTAAACCACTAATATTTGCTTTTACATAGTAGTACTCTAGCACTGCAGAGATTTGAAAAAAACAACAGGTTGGCAGTAAAATGCATGGCCATACTTATACTGCAGGGAATAACAATTCTGTTTTCAGACACCAAATCAGAGACACTTCTCTGTTTTACTTCTTAATATCAGTGCATAAGGAAATTGCTTGATATGAGAATACTTATACCGGGCTAAAGTTCTGATTCGTTCTTGCTTTGCTTTTCAAAACATAATTATTTTTCAGATACAAAATTTTTGTGCCTTTTAAGACATTTCATGCTGACTTTTGAGAAAAAATCCACATTTTTCTCTTAGTTTTAAAAGTCTTTCATAAAGAAAGGTTTACTTTTTAAAATATTAAAATAAACACTGTCAATTTCAGTTTGAGAAGTTGCTGTGGGTGCTATATGTATAGCTGTAGCCACACTGTGACCAGATGTCTGGGGGCCAAAAAAGAGGACAACTGCTTCTGCTTTGCAGGATTCCAGTACTGACACTACACCAGCGCTCTGACAAAACAAAGCAATATATGACCAGGGTAAAAACCACTGCCATTTTAGGCAATCCTTTTCTCCGAGAATAGCCTGTTTAAGTCTTAACAATGTAGAGCAGCTAAGGAGTAATGCTAACTGAACTGTTCCCAATGCACATGCAGAACGTCATTGCTGAGTTAAGGGATAGCCCCACTAAACCTATTCTCACATGGGTAAGTCCCTTGTCACTTGAGTAATCCCATTAACTTCCTCAAAGATCCAAATTCCCAGGCAGTCAAAAAGCCTGAAGTGTTTGTACCTATGGTCATCTTTCAAGTTGGGAAACGGAGAAAGATTTATGGGTTTTTAGGGAATACAAGTCATCAGGTAGACAACAGCCTCTGTGTTGGAAATTTGGACTTTGTCACTTGTCTCTAAGCTAATGGTGGCTGTGTTTGACCTGATCTAAGCCCTGCTCGGCAAATAGTGTCTGACTCGGTGAGAGAAAGGTCAGAAATGAGGAAGCACCTTGTGCTGTGAACGTCTCATCAGTTTTGTATTCCAGGGTTCATAGATCTCTATTGTCTGAGACAGATAAAGCTTTTGGATATGGACTTGGACCAAGTCAGAAATCCCAGTTCTCACTCTGATGCTCAGCTTTATTTAGAGAACAGAAGAAGGGCTCATAAACTTTTCAACAAAACCCAGCTGAGTTTTAAATGTGTAACAAACCAGATGAGTCTTGGGTGGTTTGGAAAGTGATCAAATCTGAAAGCTTTTTATATGAAACATGCAGATCTGTCTGAAAACAAACATTGTAATAAATTCAACAGTGAAGTTGTCGAGCAACTTAATAGATTTAACATCCTCCTCTATCAAATGAACTATTTACATGGGACAACTAGCCCAAGACTCTGCAAACAAACAAAAGGGCGAAATTGCTTTCTCCTTTCTCTGCTTTTTCAAAGCATTGCTTGTGAGTCTTGCAGAAATCCATAGGAACTGACACAAATGACACAATGCTCCCCATTGCCTTTTTGTCTTCACTTTTGCAAATTGACTTGCTGCTCTATTATTTGCCTCTTAATATCACAAGTGACATTAATTAAGGCTTTAGGCTCCCCTGCTCGCCAAGTTTTACAAACAAGCATATGGACTAGAAGCTCATTTGCTCAAAGAGGCACATTTTCCTATTCAGAGCCAAGTTTCAGGCTGATCCATTGTGAAAACACTAGCATAAAAAGAGTAAGTTTGCAATGGAAATCTGAACACTTGGTGTGGGGTTTTTTTCTATATACTACAATGATAATTTAGTATCCTGTTCTTTCTCAGCTTCAGTCTTAACTCTTATTTTTACAATGATCAGACAAGTTCCATATGACTGCAAGGCAACAAACATAATTTATTTGTGGCTTGATCCTAGAAAATTCATTCAGTCAAAACTCCTACCGTTCCCTAGCAGATTTTGCTAAGCAAGGATTCAAGATAGAGTGTGAGGATCTTCTCAAGGCACAGGGTTGAGCAGTCTTCATAGGGCACAAAGTAATTACCAGCAGAGCTGGCTGAGAATGAGCTCACTAAGGGATGTCTCGTCAGAAGCCATGTGCCCCAGTTTCAAAAGGAAAGAAAGCTCCAAGGCAGAATTTATGGTTAGAAAAGAGAGGACAAACCACCTGCACCAGGGTAATAGACTGGCACCAGGAGCCCTGGAACTTCAGTGCTGGAGAACAAAGGTTTCTGCTCCTCAATGAACTTTGGTGTGCCTTCACACATCCTATGCAAGACCAAAATTCTGTAAGAAATTAATTAAACTTCTTTCATCCTAATGCAGAAAGGGCCTATGGTGTTGCCGTGCACTGGAAGCAGCATGCCTTCAGTCCACAGTTAAGGTGCCTCTTGTATAAGGAAAGCAGGGAAGAAAATTTTGAAGTGTATTAGGGACTGCCTCTTGCAATGGTCTTTTTGATGCCTTCAAAGCAGCAGTTCTCCATCATTTTCCCCTTGGCATAACAGTGCAGTTTGTAACAGGGGTCAAAGCAGCTGGGTGTCTGAAATTGTTTTCATTGCAAGAAAATACTGACACTGTAGAAATTAGAACTGTGAGATAATTCAGTCAATAAAAATCCACACATTTCAGTAAGTGTACAAACATTTTGACTGTAGTTGGCAACATTTCTTTTGGAACAGACAGGCAATGTCAGAGTGCAGAACTGCAGTGCCCTTTCACAAATGATTCTTTGCTGCCATAAATTAACTACCGTTTTTCTCTCTAAATTACAAATATTAATCTGTGTGATTCTAAAAGAGTCCAACAGATAATTCTGCTTGACGAGTAACTCTAAGAAAGCCTGACAAAATTATGGTAATGTAGCCTCATCAAGTGACAAGGCAGTTTAGCTGTGACGTTTCTGAATCAGTATTAAAGTATTTTGGTCAGGAGCAGTGCAACAGATGGACAAGCAGAAGTAGTTTCAGTAGACCATAGATTGCTTGAGCTGTATGTATGGTGTGTTAGTGAGACAGCAGACTCATGAGGCCTTTCTGAATATTTGTTTGACACAGATAGGCAGTGAAAGATGATTTCTGAAATAACACAACAGCCTCAAGTTGAAAAGTGCTTTGCCAGTCCCAAATGAATATCTACAGTTCAGCATGCTGTCCTCTAAACCTGCTTTGTCACCCTTTGTCAGATTAGGCAGTGATACAAAGTGTGCCACAGAAACAGGCTGGAGAAAATGCAACTGGTATCTAAAAATAACAAGCTGCTTTTTCTTGTGTACATGTCCAGCAGTACCCAGGGAGTGCCTGGGGAAATGAAAGTGGAGAGCAGCAGCCTTCTCCTCTTTGACGTCAGGCAGCCCTGGGCAGTTTCGTTTTCCACTTCCTAGTTCCCTTGTGAAGAAGCCAAAAGGACTGGTGACTGGTGCCTCACCCTGCACATACACACGGACAGAGGATGCTTTCAGTATGGCTGCTGACATGTGCAAATAGATGACGGGCAAGGAAATACTGGTTTTTGTTTAGGCTTCCTTTCAGCCACAGAGAATTGATCTTATTGTCCTGGTTGCTCACTCAGCATGGATATTTAGATCTAGACAGACAGCCAGAAGATTATTTAACTTGTAAAACTCAGTGCAGGACTATCCTAGGTCTTAATCCATGCCCCTGGTTTTGAAACAAATCCTCCTTTCTTTGTTCCTTTTCTGTATTTAATTAGTTTTTCTTGTTCTGCCTGGGCTAATTCTGCTTAAATATTTAATTTTTTTTTAATATTTATTTTATTATTTTACATTGTACAGTATGTGAGATATGTGGTAGGAGTACTGTATAAAATGAAACCCAGTAAAATTTTTTTTGTAAGGATGATTAAGAGCTTTCTCTATCCCCTGATCTTTAGCAAGCAAATGAGTGTAATTCACTGCCTCTGCACTCAGAGTCTTCAAAGCAATCTGTGGATAAGTAGCTTCCTCTGTCTTTACAACATAATGATGCAGAAAGTTGAATTTAATTGAAGTTACTCTGTGAAAAACAGATTATATCCCATGAAGTTTACCTGGCATTGTTGTCATCACCAAGTTGTACTAGAGTAACTTTGCAATTGGTCCTGAGCTCCATCACTATATGGAGACAGTGACAAAACCAGGGTTAAAGAGCATCAGGGCATTTAATCTATTCCCTAGCATTTTAACATAGATAAAAGTTTATAGTACCTGGACAGTCAATCTCTTGAAAACCCTGTGGTAATCACAGAATACTCAGAAAAGTCATGATTATATTATTTGAACATCTTAGTCAGTGGGCAAAGCCCAGTTAAAACTGAAGAATCTGAAAGTCTGTCGGCTTTGGGAGAAGCTACTTGCTCATGGCTGGGTGCAAGTTCAGGAGCCAACTCACAAGCTGCAGTTTCAAACCAGGGAGATCCTAACTGGTAGGAATGAGTTTGCAGTTAACTACAGGAATTGCCACACTCTGCACAGAGAGAGGAAACAAAGCATAGAAAAGCACACCCTCCAAAAGGGATTGTAGGATATTTTGGTCAGTAGTCATCCACTTAATTTTATAGATTAAGAAAGCAAAAAGAAATGTGTGTTTCTTCTTTCTGCTGTCAAAATACGTACCTATTAAAAATGGTTGTCTGGGCTCCTGAGACATGAGAGCACAATGCAACTGATAAACACCAGCTACTGAACATCTGCCTGGTAGGAGGAGAAGAGACAAGACACCTCTGACTCCTGAAGGTCCCTGCTTAATCCCAGCTTGTGGCCTGTGACAGAGCACAGAAGAATCTTTGACTGTAAGAAAATCTGCCTTAGATTTTTAGAAATTACTAATGGATCCAGATGCAAAATCTGAGCCCCCTGTCAGGGGGCTTGTTTTTTGTATGTTGATCAGTGCTTCCTGAAAAGAAACTACCTTTTAGGTGCCCCAAACTAAACACCAAACACCATTAGTCAGTTCTAAATTTTAATGCAAACATGTAAACCAGACATGGCTACATATATGTATGCATGTGCTTGCAAACCCATACTTAGAGTAAATTTGTAATATATTCATATGGAGTCAAGTCATTTGGTCATATGGGAGACTCATAATAAGACAATGATTATTTAAATTAAGTGTGAACTACACAAATGTCAGCTAATTCTGAACAGCTACAGTATTGGCTAAAATAATTGTTTGAGGATTAGAAGGATTAGCTGTTGAGATTCAGTATAAACAGATCACAGCAACTGCAATTGCTCAGAGGGCTTTGCTCCAACACACACTCATGCTGTGGCTGCAAAATGTACACAGAGCACAAGGTCTGGAAAATACATGCAGGGGCAATGGCAATTGATGTCTGGATGCTGGATTTCTCTTCTAACAAGACACTTGTACCCTGAGTAGGTGATATTCATCTCCTCACTCATATTTAATTCTTTCTTAGACTAAGATGGCAACCCTGGAAGACAGAATGTCAGTGAACCTGTGCTAGGTATATATTCAGACACATCTACTCCGTCTAAACCTCACTATCTACAAGGCTTCAGGCTGGACAGTGAGCGGGAGGCAGCCCTATGCAGCTGCAAAGAACAGCATTCTGTTCATGCTGCAGAGGCAACAAGCAGGGATCACCTTGGAGGTGACCGGAGGCCTCTCTGGATCTGTTCACACATGCACTCTTTTGAAACAAAGCTAAAACCTTGAAGTCAAAGTGCTTGTGTACAGAAAGGGTCTCTTTCTCATTTGACCTTATAAGGTGTTAGTTGCAGAAAGCAAATGCAATCAATCCACACCATATTTTGTGGATTTTTTTGTCAGCTTTAACCTCAGTTAAATGCCCGGAGCCTGGCTGTTTTTGGCACAGGCCTGTGGTGCAGCACCGCATGGGTGAAGAATCTGTTCAAATCCAAGATGTCTTGCAGGAGTACATTTCCTCCATGAAGAACATGTACAGCAAATCACAGAGAACTGGAACTACTCACATGTGAATTTACTGTGCACTGAGGGGCATCCATTTTTAATAAAATACCAACGTTTGTGCTCTCAAGTAGGCAGAAAGTAATTTCATTTCTTTTAAGTATTTTGTGGCAATTATAGAGAAGTTTCTTGGCTTTGGATTTGCTTTTAAAAGCCAGTTGGTCTCCACTGTTTGCGCCTGTCCAGTTTGATTATCTTTTATTGTGTAAGGGAACATAAAAATTTGAAAAACAAATGGAAATTCATCTATTAGCACAGCTAGAAAAAAGGAAGCAATACAAACCCTGGATGTGTTAAACATCTCTTTCATCAGTCCACCCTCTTGTGTTGGACTGTGACCAATGAAATAATACAGTGCATCAATCTTTGTCAAAAAACAATGTAATTCTTGCAGTGTCTAGATGGCTTCAGGGATTTCAGACTATTTACTACAGTTTCTGAATTGTTAAGACAATGTTTATGTAAATGAAAATATTTATCTAGGTTACTGCTGTCAAGTACCCACTGAGAAACATTTTGCATTTATAGATGACCTTAAGCAACAATAGCAGTAGAAATTACCAGCAGCCAGAGTTTGGGATAGGCATAAAACACTACATAAATCTAAAAAACAATAGTCCACATTCTGCTGTTAGGGACCACCTGGTGCTCTCAGTTACACAGCTTTAATTCCCATTAGAAACACAGAATTTTGCCCTTGGATTATAACGTTCAACCACAGGAATTAAATTATAGCAACTTTTCTGAAAAACAGCAAAGCTACTTCATGTCATCAGTAACAAGTTTTACAGAAAGTTACTGTCTGTCTATCCTTTTAGGCAGAGGTGATGAACTTTGTTTAGCATTTAAGTATATCAGAGTTATCCAATAACACCACAAAAATAAATTAATATCCACTTACCTTCCCTGGGCTATTATGATATTGTAGGGCTGCAGGTCATATAAAATAGTCACCACAACTGTATTCAAACCACAGGATGAGCTTTTGTTAGCCTTATAAAAAGATTTGCCTGGAAAATAATAAAGACAGTTAACCTAGGCATTGTAAGTGGACTGGAATATTTTTTTTAAAGCAATGAGTGGATCGGGTTGCTTGGAATGAAAGCGGTCCTTATTCAATTTAATTTGTTCCACTTCCAACTGATCTATCAAGTGTTGATAAATCAGAATTTGTTTGCATTTTGCAAAACTCAAAGAAGACGACATAATTTGAGATCAAGTTATAGGTACTGCTTTAAGGCTAGCATCCACTTCTGGCACATGCTTTTGGGCTGAAACAATAGAAAGACATGAAGAGAATTTATGTACACTCATTTGTTTATCCGATGGAACTAACACAATTGCCATGAGTCTACTTGAGAAATGGTGATGTTGTTTTCATTGTTTTTCATTCATGAATAAATTGTAGTTTCAGGATGGTGGTCAGGGAGCTCAAAGCAGCTTAGGCACAACCAAGAGAAGAGAAGAAAGTATGGACCATCTCCATCCTTCCAGCACAGAACTCTTCTCTGCAGAGCACTGTGCAAGGTACTCCTCTTTCCTCAAGGCAGGTTTTCACCTTCCTCAGGAACCAGATGGAGTCAAATGTGTGTGCATGTGTGTGGCTGCAGGACTGGCCCATGCAGACTTTGCCCCACTAATTCATGCTTCTCTGCACACTCTGCCAACACAATTGCTTATGCAGTTGCCCAGATGGGTCAAGTGGGCAAACCAATCAGGTTAAATATAGCCAAAAAAAGAAAAGCATGCATTTTCTCAGACCAGTCTCTTTTTCAGCCCACATTGGACAAGTCCCAAGACATGCTGCTGGCACTGCAGGTCAAGGGAAGACAGGAGAAGGAGGAGAGGTGGCAGAGGGTGGTGAAAGCTGCCTAGGTGGCAGTGCCTGGCATCAGGAGCCTTTTCAGCCCAGCACTATTCTATTTTCATCCCAGTTCTCCTATGTATAATCTCTCATGCCACCACATGATTTGAAGTTTGACATGACACCAAAGATGTCTTTATTCTCTGTATGTAATTGCACAAAGTCATTACACTCACATCTGTAATTATTATGGGACTCTTCTGTGTGTACCTTCCCTTGGGCTGACAATCTTCCTCCCACAGTGATTCGTAGCAAAAGCATCTCCTACAGCCCTCGTGCCAACATGAGAAACAGACTCTCTCCAGACCTGTGGAGCACTGTGCTGCCCAGGCATCCCTTCATCACCTGCCTGGCAACCTCTCCTTCCCTGTCTTGTGTCAGGAAGGTGAAACTGCCTGTGATCTTGGTAGCCTCAGAGTCTACTCAGGGTGCTTTTACTGTCCAGAATAAGATGCCCCGGATTAGTTAAGACCAAAACTTCAACACATCTGTTAGTGCACATATCATTACAGGTATTAGATCATTGGCTGTATCACAGATGACTACTACACTGTAGGGAAAATAATTAGCATTATTTTCCCTAATATTAATACATAAAATAATGCTAAAAGTCAGAAAGTAGAGTTTCTACTCACTGTAATCTGTAAATTACGTTGGTGGTTTTTTTTCCTAAAACAAACTTTTTTATATATGTGTGCATGTTTTCACATATCCATACACATA
This sequence comes from Actenoides lindsayi, assembly GCA_025331215.1. Classification (NCBI taxonomy): domain Eukaryota; kingdom Metazoa; phylum Chordata; class Aves; order Coraciiformes; family Alcedinidae; genus Actenoides; species Actenoides lindsayi. The sequence goes on along the minus strand of WTSP01024750.1, from coordinate 23,283 downwards.
TATATATGAGTGTATATATGTGTATGTATGTGAATATGTGAATATGAATCTGTATTTTTTTATGTGTGTGGATTTACACACATAAATGCATTCATGTATAGGCCAACAACAAAAGTAGCTGAATTCACAGTGGTGCCAGAAATCCATACGAGATACGTTAACAGAATGTTTTACATCCCAGCTTCCATCTATGGAACACTCCTCTGGCACCATAAACTATTTTATTCCCCGAAAATAATGGGAGTATATATACAATAAGAATTGCATCATAGGTGATGTAACATGACCAGCAGAATTGATGCCTAGAAGAAAATGGAAGTGTAAAGCCATTTAATATTCATGCCCAGGATATATCCATTGGATTAAAAATAGTTATTTTTGACTCTCTTTAAATAAACTCTTTTTCTGAGACTGTCATTTTCTGAGAAAATGTCACACTGCTAAAGAAAGCATTTTTATATAAAAGTTCTTTAGTTGAGAAATACATTTTTCAGTTATTAAACAATCCTGACTGAACATATTCCTCACCATGAGGGTGGTCAAGTAACATGACAGGCTGCCCAGAGAGCCTGTGGAGTCTCCATTCCTAAGGATTTCAAAACTGGACTCAGCATGGCCCTTAGAAATCTCCTGCCTTAAGTGGAAGGCTGGACTATCCCATCTTGCATTTTTTGTACAAGCCTGTGATTTTCAGCTCGTTACCACACGGAGGAAGCATGTAGTTTATCCTGGTCATATGGCAGGCTTTTAGGATTAAAAAAGTGACAAGCTCTTTCTGCAGCCCTCAGTAGTCACTAGCATATTTTAAGCTTTCAAAGGATCCTGATGGATTGCCATCCTCGGTTGTCATCTAATCCCATATTTAGTCATGTCTGATTTATTACTTCCTGGTAGCAGTAGGCTGAAGAATGAAGAGCTGACTGAAGTGGTCCAAGTTTTTGTAGCTCTCACAGTCTCACTGAAGCACATGAAATGGGAGCTGGTGGTAAGCCCCTCAGAAGCAAATTTAGCTACGCATTCAGGAACAGGGATAGAAGCATATGTGCTTCTTGGTCCCCACTCTGCTCTCACAAAGCTCTGGATGTCACCTGCAAGGACTCTTTCAACACTGCAGCCTGACATAGCACATTTGTGACACTGAGGTTAGTGAAACTCAGCTGTCCTTGTGGTCCTCAAAATCCCCCAAATCAAGCCTGGAGGACCACAAGGATAGCTGCAGGGAAAATCTGAAGATCTGGCACCTTGACAGGTCCATTGGAAGGATTCTTGAGGGCCAACCTGCTGCCAAAGGGTTGAAGCGTGTGTGGTACGTACCTTGGCCACTATTCACAGGTTTCTTGATACTGTTCTGCTTTTTATCTCTTGCTGTCTTTTCATTTCCATATTTCCCATCTTTCATGTTCCACTTGTGCAAATAAACAAGGCATAGTAGTAACACTAATTCATTTAGCAAAATTGTAGCCTTGGCAAAAAAAAGGGCCATTTTCAAAGAGAGCTGGCAGCAGAAATAAACATGGGAGAAAATAAAAGGGGAGCACTACCTTTTTCTCTGAGCTGCCAAAGTTTTCTTTGATCTTACTGGAACTAATTTTTATCCAGAAGAAGAAAAGAAAACTCAAATACAATGTGACATGGCTAAGTTTACCTAGAAATTGTGTATCTCACAAGGAGAAAATCATATAATTCACAATAGGAAAAGTCAATGTCAGCCTCTAGCTGTTATTTGTTCGGTGCTTCTCCAACAAGAAATCAAATGGTTTGGTAATAGCCAAAAAAATCCTAGCTTGCATATGACCATATAAGTAGGAAATCCCTGTAATGAAAATATAATTCTGCAATAATAGAATAAAAGAATAATAAAAAATAATAATTAAAAAAACCCAACCCACAACACAAACAAAAACCCAACAAAACAAACAGACAAAACAAACAAGAAGAGAAAATCTGAAAAAATATTTGTAGCTCTGAGGAAGGAAGAAGAACTATACAGAATTGCAACACTTTCCTTGAACCTGTTAAATGCAGTAGCAAAATCTTGTGGTATGAGACTTTTTTCTCCCTAAGAGACCAGTACAGTTTAGCTTTTTCTTAAAGATAGTCACTATTATAATAATCCCTTTTTTCACATACTCATAACATTCTGGAAACAAAATTCTCTTTGGGAACTAAAATTTTTTTAGATTTCGTCCCAGCCCAGAGACATTTCGGGAAATTTAAACAAGATGCTGTCAAGTATTTCTGAATTACGTGTAAATGTCTGTCAAAACATACAACTCTTTCTTTTTTTGTTCTCATTCACAAGTTAAGATTTTTTTTTACCATAAAATTTCTCTTCTATGTCTATATACTTTCATAGATAAATAAATCAGCTACTTATAAGTGATTTGAAAATGGATTTTTTTTTTATGTATAGCAGAGTAGTATGTTAGAAATATCAAAAGCTAAGGATGGTTATGATTGCCATATGAAACTTAAAATTTTGGAAGATTTTTTGTCCAAAAAGTCCATTTTTCCAGATGCTTATCAATTCAGAAAGTCCACTGTGAAATATATTTGTTCATGTGTAAACCAAAATAGGGAAAAGAAGCAGAAAAAATATTAGAACACCCAATTTTTAAAATTAAAAAAAAAAAAGGGGGGGGGGGTGGGGAAGAAAACTACCACCAAATCACTTTTCAAAAACACTGTCATGTTCAAATATATGAAGGCTTTCAGATAATGTCAATCCTGGAAAAAAATATTTTGCTGGTAACCTAGTCACAAAATATCATGCCATTTGTTGAATAAGGGCTCTGGTCGATGCTATTGAAATTAAAGTTTCTTTAAGGAAGTTGTAAGCGCCGAAGATCCTTTCCTTCCTGTAGAACTGGAAATGTTGGTGGCTATGAGCGCAGGATGTACACCTGCACAAAGATACCATTTTGCCAATAATTGTGTCCAATTCATATGAGCTGCGCTCAGTGGAGCATATCCAGGCAGGTGGATGGCTGTCTGTGACTCCTTCCCCTCGGTGCTGTGTCTGTAAGGCTGTAGCAAGGAGCAGAGGCAGCCTGGAGAGCCCTGACTGAAGGGGTCTCCCACATAAGCCCGAGAACACTACTATTCCCAGCAAATTGTGTCTGTGATGCCAAAGCTGGAACCCTGCTCTTACTACAAGTGCCCTGTGATTTTCAGTGACCACAAGTGGTCAATTTCTTAGTTTTAAATTTCATCCATAAGTCGGGACAGGTTCACCAAGATCAAAAAGAGTTGCCAGAGAGGAGGGAGAAGACCATGGATGTCTGGGAAAAGTAGTCCTTATAGAAGAGTTGAAATTCCCCATGGACCGTCTGGCTTTGTGTTTTGAATGCCATTCATTTAAATTAGTTGCCTGGTGTAGTCATATCTGCTATAATTGCAGCAGATTGCAGTTGCCAAAACATCTCCTGTATGCATACCCTGTTATTATGGCATATAGGCACAACATTTCCAGTAATTTAGAGGCAGCTAAAATCTCCTATTCCTTGGAAGCTACCTTCCTTGTAGTAGTTTATGCAGCATCACTGGAGCAATACAAGCCAGAGTGAAGTACAGTAGTTACTATGGTAGAGTTGATGTCACTAGTTACAAGCTCCTACTTGGCATTTAAAAAACCCCAGCCTGTTAAAATCCAGAAAGGAAATATAACAGAACTATACTCAAAGTTCAATTAAAAAAAACCCCAAACTGTGTTTGTGTCTCTCATTGAACTCTGATGTCAATCTGACAGTTTCTGTCTAGCCTAAATAAGACTTATGATATATGAGTTTTCTTAGCATCCTTTGAAGCAATAACTTGTTTTTTCAAGGTTCTTTTCCATTATATTCTTTCATAAAAACTCAAAAGTCAGTATGATTTATGGGAAAAGCGGCCCCAAGTGAGCAGCCTGAAGCCACCAAATCATTGTGATCTCTGTATCACTAATTTTTATGATATTAAATATTTTTTTTAAGAAGCACCCTCTACTGGAATTTTCTTTCATTAAAGAGAGGTAAATTTCCAGCTTTCATGGTTTTGGAATGACACTTGAGAGACTGAAGTGACTGCAGAAACCTTGAGGCAATTAAAAAAGAAAAAAACTGTTTTGATTCTCATAAACTCCTAAAGCAATCCCATGATTTCTTAGGATATGCTTCATGAGTTTTGATCTCACACAGCTGTCAGTACTGTATTCTTTCCATAAGTATGATGTGGCTTTTCTTCCTCATTATTTAAATACAATATTTTATGCTTGAATAAGACTCAGCCTTTGGAGTTATGCAATTATAAGAAAAAAATTTTGGATCACCCTTCCCCCTCCCCATCATTGCAAACAAAATCTTGAAAATATAAAGCCTAAAAATTACAACGTGAAGACAAAAAAACCTCACAACCCAAACCAAACACCAAATAATATGATACATCTTTTTAAAAGAATCTCTCAATATTTAGAGTCTTGTGGAGAGCCAGCTTACAGTTTTTGGACCCATGAAGTGAGTACTGATGCTAGTTAGCACTCGAAGGAGGTATTAGGTTGTTGTATTTTTTTCTTTTACAGTGCCTTGAAAATGGAAAGCACTGTTTGCCAGCAGTGCCACATTTTGTTTATACTTTTACATCCTTTTATTATTTGCATTACTGTAGACTCAGGAAGCCTGCAGTCATCACAAGCTCATTCAGTCAGTTACTACACCCAGGGTCTCTTTCCTAAAGACCCCACAGTCTAAATGAATTGCCCTGGTCAATTAGTTCAATTAAGGGGCTCTTTGTTTCACTTATCTTTGCTAATGCAGGGGCACCATTTATGTTTTATCCAAAGATGTCCTGGGGGGCTCAGAGGGGGTGTGATTTCAGGCAGCTTGACACTCATCCTCCACTGGAAGAGGCTCTCAGAGGTGTCTGAGCTCTTGCTCCTGCTGGAGCTGCAAATAGGCAGGGAAAGCAGAGGTGACCGCTGGAGCACAGCACAGCAGCATTTAGAGGTGCATTTTATACTCCCTGGCTATGCTTTTACCACCCTCCAGGGGTTAAGTACACACACATGCATCATGATCCACAATATAGGCAAGATATGGTGGCATCTACCAGATGTTGAGGTAGTACTTTAGCCTTCCTATAGCCAATGGGAGCTTCTCCATTGCTCTGGATAGGTCATCCATGACAGGACAAACATAGCATACAACCTTTGTGTCCCAAGCATTACAGCCATGCCTGCTCTCCTCCCCTCTCCATTAAAAAGAAATACAACTAAAGAAGTATAGATAACGGAATGCTCCCATTAAAATACTAACTAGAATAAGAACCAGCAATGTAATAATGTTATTGATTAGCAATCTGATCCTAATCAGGTTTTGCAAGACCTTGCATCTACCAGCCATTTACAGACTTTTCAAAGCAGCTCCAAGCCATGCCTAGCTGAAGAGCTAAAAACTAGAGAGCTGATAACACAGGAGCTCCTGGTAGGGGCAGTCAACTGCTCAGCTAGGAAGATATTTATTTATAGAAAAGCCTTTGAACCAGGCCACTTCATTTTAACGTAGTAATAACCAGTTATAGCGAATTCAAAGAGTGGTAGGGTGTAACACAGCCATGCATTATATACCCCATTGTAAATGGTCTCTAAGGGAAAGCCTGTAATTTAGGGAGATTTGAATGGCAAAACCTGGGTCATTGTAACAGATACTTTTTCTTAGTTATTTTTATGGAGAGGGTGAAAAAGAAAAACTGGCCTGAAGAAGTCAGGCAGTGTGTGTTTTCATTCAACCTTAGTTAGCTATGAAACCTCCTGGAGCTCAATCCCTTTTTGCCAAATATTTGTTTTAAGATTAATTGTTCACACAGGAACTAAACAGTGACTTGCTGAATGCAAAGCTTTTAAAGGAGATTTCTGTTCCTCCTCAGGATGTTTTTCTCATGTGTTGCTGGCTCTTTCATATGTTCTGTCACCTTCGAGAAGCAGGATTCGAGCAGAACCAAGGAAATGGGTTTTCTGCTTGCTTTTTTAAAAAGTGTATCCATGTATGAGATGTTTTTAGGATTAATATTACAGGAGAGCCTCAGGGCTCTGTTCAGAGGTCCCTGTCTTGTTAGATCACTTCAGTGCAAGCACTCGGCAGGAAGCATACCCCAGAGCATAGCCCAGGGAGCAAAAGCTGGCCAGTACCTTCTCCATGGTGTAGCACCACATCAGGCAGGTGTCCTGGTCAGGTTGAAAGGTACAGGCAAGAAAAGAAATAAATGTGAGAAGGGAAACAGAAACTCAGGCAGAGGAATCAGTCAGAGAGTCAGTAGTCCAGCCTGGCTTCCACAGAGACAGATTTTTGGGCAGGGAGGAGCATGACATAGGCATGTCACCTAACTCAGATGAGAGTAAGGAGGAAAGCTTGCTTGCCCTTGCTCCTTTTAAAGCCCCCAGTTTTGTCAGATCACTCTTTCAAAAGCCAATCAAACCTCATATTTAAGCTCCTCAAGCCATATGGTCAATTCAGAGAAGGATATTCTTCTTTGCCTTAGTAACCTGGATCTGAGACCCATTTTCTGGCCAGATGTAGATATTCCCCATTTTATTCTAGTCCCGATACCGGCGCTATACATTTCTCCTAAGCAGTTCATTTTCATTCCATCTCTTCTATACATAAAGGATATGTATCACAGGCAATTTCCCTCTTTCAGTCCAAGGCTGTAAATGCATATGCATCTATGACTACAGTCATCAAGAGCTGAAGATTACTTTCTAATGGTTCTGTTGTGAGTGGACTTTGGTGTATGGCTCTAGTAGCATCTAAGTAAATGTTCCTTCCCAAATGTTAGAGTTAAAAAGTGAGAGAAGCAACCAACCAAAGCCAAACCCAAATACTAGAAACCAAGATGTGCAAAAATAACATCTCAATAATGCCACAGAATGCTTCCAGGTTATCATCACTGAATAGGAAATTAAATATGAATACATGTAGTACAACACTACTTCCTTGTCACTAAAAATGAATTATTTTCAAATAAGTTTAAGACCTCCTCATCTCCATCTGCTTATTATTTAATGAAATTCTACCCAGAATAGGTCCAAATTTTATCTGTATGATTGGACTCAGCTCTCTTATACAAATTTCTTGTTGATACAGAATAATTGTAACTATAAACTGGAACTCTTGTGTGAGATGAACAAGATTTTTGTCTGGTTTTTCATGGGCTATGTTTAGAGACTGAACAAATTAGAAAAATAGAAGGAAATAACCACAAGTCTTATTTACCCTGTGTTTGATACAAGAATTCTTAATAGCCCTTGTTCTCTGGCTTCCAACAGGCAGTTGATTTCCAAAACTAACATTCAAAATAAGCATTAGAAAATGAAGTTTTATCACCTGAATCCCAAAGTAGTAAAAAAATCACATACTTTTAAAATGGTGAAAAACAGGCTGTTGGAGTCTTTTGTAGTTTTATCAAATCAAGCAGTAAGTTACCCGTGGAATACTTTAAAATCACAAACTTTCTTTTTTTTCTTTTTTTTTTTTTTTCCCTATTTTTTCTTTTTCTTTTGGGAGTAGTGCAAAATTGTAGAACTACATTGAATATCAGCAGAAACAAATGCTGAGGAACCCAGTGAAGTTACCTACACATGACATCAGCTGAAAGGGAAAACGTCATCAATATCGTTTTAAAGATGAATAATAAGGCACATGCTGTGGTGAGCCAGATTCTCCTTTACTATAAATCGTTTCTTAATTAATCCAAAAAGCAACCTAGCTGAAAGTGAATGTTATCATTAAATGAAAATTAGGCTCTCTATTATTGAAACTGCAGACAAAACCAACTAAACAAACAGAATCCAGTCAACATTCAATACATAAGACATTGTTTCAGATAATAACTAGAAAATGATAATTAGCCACTCTTTCTAGAATGCCTAATTAAATCCCTGTGGTGTAGCATATTGGTACTAGTGATCTCTTTTATGGCAAAAAGACTATTTAGATCTATTAATTGAGTTAAAAGAACAAATCACCAATTAAATTTCACATTCACTAACACCAATTAAATTAAAAACGTGAAAAAGCAGTGCTACAACTTACATTCCAGCATTAGGGTGGAAAAGGAAAAGCAGACTCTAAGTGAGGATCAGTATCTCTGTGGGCTCTAGCAGCAGAGTATGAATTCTAATATGAAATATATGTTCAGGACTGAAGGTGAGAGCATCCAGCTCTCCTACATTGTATGGTTTGATTTCGTTTACAGCATGCTTAAATCTTCTTTAAGATCTAAATTAGTAATATTACCATCATGCAGTAATGTCTGGAGTTTTTCTAATGTTCACATTCAAAGAACAGTCTAGTTTGTGCTGAGCAGGAGCTAAAGACCTTTGCAAATGCAGATTCTGGTGGAGCTTCACATACAGATCTCTACTAATGTCTCCCCTATCTCAGCAATCCAATTTAACACTACACTAAATACACTATCCATACAGTTCTAGTACAAACAATTCAATTTGCACTAACAGTCATTCTACAACACTTTTTTTCCACCTAATCTCATGTTAATATTGATATTATATAAGTACATTATGTGATCAGAAAGAAATTGCTAACAACCAATGCCCTCTGGGTGATAATACCAATTATTAACAAGAAGACTTCTAAATACATTTCTTTTCCCCAACAGGCTTCTGAGATTAAAAAAAAAAAAAAAAAAAAAAAAACACCAACAAAAACCGAAGAAAAACTGTGCATGCAAAGTGTCTTGAATTTGGCATAGCTAGAGAGTGAGATTGTGTGAAATATGGGTTATATTTAAAACAAACCATTAGTGCAGCTGTTGAAAGTGTTTAAATAAATCTAATTGCTGCTAAGTTATGTTTTCAGAAAGTAATATTTTGTAGGTATCACTTTGGTCAGAGATCTGTAACAAGGAGATAAATATTATTTAAAATATTTATTTTCCACTCTAGAGGCTCAAAAAAATGTGCCAAAATCAGACACAGTTCCTAGCCAAGATCATGACTGGAATTGATCCAAACACAAAAACAAGTGCAGCTAAACCCATGCAGCTATTTCCTGGATTTGTAAGTGAACATGCCAGCCTTTGCCTTTTATATTTTTCTAACAGTCAAGGGTTTTTCCATACTGCCTTGCCTTGCCATGCCTTGCCTTGCCTTGCCTTGTCTCCTTTTTTGCAGAGAAGTCATTCAAGAAGCATAAAGTGACACCAGAAACTGCAGCTCCAGCCCTGATATCAGAGGAAGATTGGCTCATGCACAGGACACTTTGAACAGCACGATAAGCAAGGTTAATCATGCCTGATCAGCTGCACTCACCCATCCTGCTGCAGCACAGAAAGGCTGGAAAACCAGGTGCTCCCAACAATGACACAGGGGAGGGAAGTTTATGCTTGTGACTGAATCAGGACTCAAAATCTGTAGCATCTCATTCCTCTTTATTATCTACACCGGGAGACAGGCATGACTAGGTTGGATTTAGACAGTTAATTTTTAACTTCTGAAGTTAAGTGTGATGAAGCCTATCTGAAGTTACCACAGGACACAAAAAGTGCAAACTGCATCTTTCCTTCTTAGGCTGAATCAAGGCAAAGGTGTGGCACAATAACAACACTCCCAGGGAGTAGCTAAGTGCACCAGTGATTTCAACATGTGACCTCTGCATCTTTGTCCTCCTTTTGCTTCAAGGTACATAGTTTTACATAAGTTTTGGTCTTCCTCGGGAGAAAAAATAGTAGACTCCTACAAGTCTCAGAGTGTATTACCACAGTGTACTATGTAGCATGCTTCCAACCATCCCAGCCATACTTCCACCTCTGCATATGCTCAGTGAGTACAGGTAAATCAACAGATTTTTGTCTTAGGTCAAAAGCTGGAAAGGAACCAATACCAGAAGCCCAACTTTCAGATACTTCCTCCAGCATCTGATGCAATGACTTGTGCTTCAAACAGAGCATATCTTTTAAAAAGTTTAACATCATATAGGCTTTACTTTATTTGCAGATTGTAACACCTCTTAATGGCCTTTACTTAGAATACCTTCTCTTATACCATGTTTGATTTTGTCAACATCTACATTCCAGATCTTGTGTCTGTGATTCCAAAGTTAAAGAACATTTTCCTACTGGACATGTTTTCCTCATATGACTAGACAAGTATATATACATATACACTTATCAAGGTCAAATTTAATGTCACCTTTCACAAATCATTGCAACTAATCTGTTTCACAGTCAGCTATATATTATATCCAAGAGCTCTAAATTCCCAGTGTGCAAAGTCAAGCATTCATTACTTCAAAGTACTTTTTTACTAGCAATCCCACCCCCACTATCACACAGAGGCATAAAAAGACACTTAATGCAGGGCATAGTGTTCTTTAAGTGATGACATTTAACTCTGAGTAAAATAAAAATACTTAAATGCTAGAGGTTTTTTTTTGGGGGGGGGAGAGGCTGTTTTTTGTTGGTTTGGGGTTTTTTTAAAGTTCTTTTATAAATCATATTCAAGTAGCACTGGAATATCTTAAACTGATCTACCCTGTTAGCAACAAAAATTCCAGACACTTCATTGAGTGGAGACTATAAAGACATTGTTAATTCTCCAGTGAGACCTGTTATTCTGTAACAAGTTGATTAGTCATCTGGCAGCCACTCGGTTTGATCTAATCATCCACAGAACGCAACTGGCAGAAGAGCCAAAACACATCTCCTGTATATGGCAGTCTTTCAAGTCTGAAAGTTGTTTCCAAAAATAACAATAAAATAAAATAAAATTAGACTTAATACCAACACCAAGATGGGGGGGACACATAGCTGAAGATTCTTTGCACATGATTTTTGCAAATCTTTTCTTTCATGTGTCCTGATGGGAAGATGGGTGCAACAAAGGAGTAGCTGTCTGTTTACCATGAGGACAGCTCTCAGCCGAGACAATTCTGCCAAAAAAATTCAAGTTAAACCCTCAGAGTGGGGGCCGGGGGAGAACAATGCAGTGCAGTAGCTATATATGGTGAATCAGACATGAGAACAGGGCATTTTACTGCACTGCATATGCTTCACTGCCTTCCTGACAGCTAAAAATAGGATGTTCTGCATGGGCATCAGTGAAGCAAGGTTTATTAAGAATTTTTTCCTGTATTCTCTTCCTCTACTTGACTGTGTTAAAAGCTGGCTCCATTTTCTGTTCAAAGACCAATTTTAAACCACAGATTTTTCTCCTATTGTACTTCATGAAGTTCATCCACAATTTTTTTGTAAGTCCATATGATGATATTTGATAATGTAATGTATTATAACATATCCTAGTTTGATTTCAATATTTCAATTTTTAACAGCTTAAAAAATACTGTAAAATGCCAAATTGCATTAACAGCAACATACATCAAGTCCTGAAATCAGATCTTAAACCTAATCTCCAGATTCAAAATATTGTTACCCAGAAATCCATTTCTTGGGAAAGAGTAGATTTGGGTTGGATCTGATTTAGTAGGAACTGCTTACAAACAAAACAAACAACTTAAAAAAAAAAAAAATTAAGCCTTCTATGTATGAACTAGATACGTTCAGGAAATCATCTGATAATAGTATCACCAAAATGAGCATAACAGTTTAGTGTAATCTGATCAAATAAAACTGCTGTTTCTTAATAATTTCTACAGCAAGATATAAGACATTATTATTACAGGCTTTGAAAAAAATATATACTATACATGAACATACCCCAGTTCAAGAGGGACAGGGAAATACTAGGGATAGTTCAACGGAGAGCTATGAAGATGTCATAAAGACACAAGGCAGAAAGTCCAAAGGACATTTGCTAAGAAAAATTGCATTCAACTTATTGAGGATTCCCTCCCACCCCTAATTATTAACAATTCCTGTATGAAAGCTTGAATGAGGTGAATAAAAAGCCAAGACAATCACTATAGAAAACAATTCTACTAGAAAATTAGATGTACTTATCTAAATGATATATGATATAATATGACATGATACGACATGATATGATATGATATGATATGATATGATACAATAATGGCCCTGACCCTGATTAACAAACATTTTCTCTGTTACTAAACTCTCACAATACTCATGAGGAATTTTGAGTTATGATTAAAAAAATTCTGCATGAAGCCTTTTCATGTGGAAAAATACTGATAATGAATTAAATGCATTCTCAGTGAGCACACGACACATGCAGCAAAATGCTGAAAATATTGTGTTCTCCTGTAAGCAGTTAGTTCTTAGCTCATCAGTCTAGTTTTACAAGCTAACAGTTGACAAGATCCTCTCTCACTGCAGCTACAGAATTTTGTTGAATTATTTAGTGTTAGACATAGAGGAATAAATTTTCACACTTTTCTATTTAAAATATGGAGTGACAGAAAAGAAAGGATAAAACAGTTTGCCTGGGATTAGACCACTCATGAATATTGCTAAAACAAAAGTAATTTCCTATCTGCTTTGTAAAAAAAAAAAAAAAAAAAAAAAAAAAAAAAAAAAAAAAAAAAGTGATCCTTTTTGTTCTGGAAATGGAAAATGTCTGGCAGGTTATCTATTTTATTGCTCATCCTTGTTGTATGTGATACCTGTCTTCATGATGTTTCACGTATCAGATAGAATTTTGCTTTTCTCATTTCTCATGTTCTTCCTGGCATCATAGAGTATAACATCATCATTCAAGGCACAAGGAGGAGTTGCTTATTATCCCTGAATTGACGCACACCCTCAGCTTCTGGATTTCAGGCACTTAAGACCTCTCAGCTAAATATCACATAGTTTTTTAAATTCCTTTCTTTCATTCTCATATAGAACTTTATATATACACAGAAAGATTTTATCTGATTTCACTAGGCTTTTAGTCAAACCCAAATTGTTTTCAATATCAAAACAAAAGAGGTACATCAGGAACTTCTCAGTTAAATGAGCCAGCTCCAAAAGCTAGTGCGGTCCTATATTAACATCAAAGATTAATCTCAGCTATTCATCATGCTGCAAGTTTGTGCTTAGCACATGCAGCTAACAATTACTGTGTGAGAATTGAAGTGTCAGAGCAGACACATACCTAATTTAGGATCCTAGAAGACCTCAGGAGAAGCCCATGAAGGAAAGCAGAGTAGGTTATGGCAGGAGTGTCAACTCTGCATTGAGTCAGCTGAGGATCCAGGCTCGCTCAAGTGGATGTTCTGTTTAAATGCCTGGATGAAGTACGAATACCCTGATATGACCTCTCTTTCTACAGGATCACTATGCTGCCTTATATGATCACTATGCTTATGTAATGTATTCTGCAGCTGAAGGATGGGAGTGAGCTTGTAGATTTTTTCCTAGCTTTCTTTGGCTCTTTAGAACGTTGCTGAGAGATGAGGACAAACCTATGGACACTGATATCCCTCTGCATCCCTTAGAACTGCTTTTTGAGGGCAGGAGGTGTACAGGTCCATGGGTGCCAGTAAAGCCTCCCTGAATACCATTATCATTAGTAGGCTTCTGAAGATCAGAGACTCACAAATGTCTGTCTTTCTCACATCTCCAGTGCTCCCTTCTCAGTCTAATCCCTACCTCACAAATATATAGCAGAGCTTATAAAAAGATTTCAGATCCAGAAATCTTGGTATTAAAAATACTAAGTTTCTGAATCTTCAGAATTATATTCAATTATATCACAAAAAAAAGAGAATGTACATCCTAAAAAACCAAGAACCCACGGAGACAATTAAGCATTTAAAGCATCAGTAGAAAATCCCACTAAATCCTTAGTAAGTAAAAATATTGCTTAAATACTTGAATGATACCTACAGCTAGTATAACCATGCGTGAAGTTGCAACAAGGCTAAATTTCCATGGGAATGCCAACATAATTTCTTCTACTAACTCGTTCTATCAAGTGGAGTGTTTGTCATATCTCTTGAGGAAAAGAGACCAAACAAGTCCTTAACCACATTGCCATGGAAATAAAAATACAAACAGAGCACCTCCTGCTTCCATGGGCTTCAGTAGTTCACGGCTCAAAGGCACCATAGATGTAGCAGAGCCAGGAGCTCAGGTAACAATAGAATTTAGTTGCTGCTCCTTTTATGAAACTTTTCCTGAAGTTCAGATAGTTTGAGATTCAGCATGCTCTTACTGTAATGCTCTCATTATTTTGCATTTGTGTGTGACAATGCCTTTCTCTGTTCCAGGTGGGAAGAAAAGCAGGAATACTGAAATGCCATATGAAAGGTTGGGTTTTTCTCTTTTATTGATGTGAAAATATAAAAGTCCAGAAGCTCAAGCAGGCTTGCTTTTATAAGGTTATTAGCCCTATATTTGGATAATCAAACAAGTCTTTCTCCATTAAGCCACCTTCAGGTTTTCTTCCCCCTTTTTTTTCCCCTCTGAAATATTGTTAGGGTGGAACTATTCCAACCTACTTCAGCAGACACCCTAATGTCTCCTCCCATTTCTGTATGTTATGGAAGTGGAAATGAACAAAGCACAACATGGAAAAGTTATCAGCGAGATCAAAGAGGCAAGCAGGCAAAAGTCTGGAATAAGATGTGTAAGAAGTTATTTGAATAAATTATAATTGAAGGAAATCAGTGCTTTGTTAAATGCTTTCAGTGAAACTACCTGCTGCCTTTTATCAGGGGCAACATTTGTAAACTGCCTATGAATACTTTTCTCTGTCTTCAGTTTTATTTTTGCAGAAGGGGGAGGAGCTGTAAAGTCACCCTGCACATATGCACCTTGTATCCTTTTTTATCCATTTTTTGCTATATATCAACCTACTGAGCTTGTTCAAGTTTCAGGTGTGCCAGATGCTGCAGACTGGTTGGACCCTCTCCCAGAACAGAAGCACAGGTGTTTGCTGTGACAATATTAAAAGATTTTATGTACAGAATCTCTCCCCAGACAGCTACAATCAGCAGCCTGTGTCCTTTTAAGAGGCTCTCCTCGGCTTGGCACCACCTTTTTTAAACAGGCAGTTTATCTTCTGATAAGAAGCCGAAAGACTTAATTTACAGCTGTTTAATGCTATTAGAGCCTATGCACGTAGTTTCCAAAACAAGATAGGAAAAACAAGCCAAGTCTTCTGCGTAGGATTTTTCTATTCTCCAGGATATAGGCACACACCTATGATATCTTGGTGTATGAGTCATTGGGCTGCTGATGTCACGCAGTATATGCTGTTAGGCTTGGATAAGTGACAGAGTTCACTACAAGACAATAGCTGCTGGTACACTGGTGTATCGCCTGCCCATTATAAAGTGGTAACCAGGAAGAAACTTATTTAAAATGTATTAAAAATTACATTTAGAGACAGAAAACAAAACCATTCTATTTTGAATTTGGAATGAGATGCTGTTAAGCCTGCAGGAAGCATGTGACTATAAGTGCTGAGCATGGAAAATCAAAAGCAACACCACCCTTTGTCCCTCAGTCTTTGGCACAGGGCTTCCCAGGCACCCCACAAGCCTGTGAGGCTGTGGCACCCACAGTGTGACACAGGTAAGGAGTGCTGCAGGAAGGGCTGACAATTTTATCAGCTTCTCAAGGTCTCAGAAAGTTTGATCTTAAATATGGCTCAGTAAACAAAGCAAAACCCTCACTCCTGAACACTTTGCAACATTTAAATAAGACTCTCAGCTGCTGACGAGACTTGCATTTAATATCCAAACATGCGTTTGTGTGGGTGCTATCAGAGCATGCACTCACGCATACCAGACATCCTGACATGCATGGGGAGAGGAGAAAGAGCAGAAAGAACATTAAGAAATGCTTTGAACCATTGGAAAAATGAAGATGAGGTTGCACAGGGGTTCCCATCCCAGATGGGAATACATACAGGGCCCCTGTGGTTTGCAAGGACAGATGTGACTGAGCCAACAGAAACAAAAACAAGTGCAGCTGGCTGCTGCAGTGAAGAGAAATTGGTTGCCTAGAAAAGTATCAAACAGCTTTAAACATCTATCAGCCAGTTATGCTTTGTGGACTCCTCACACAAAGATAATAAATAAAATGTGATTAGATGGGTGGTCATTTTGCTTGCTTGTACACATACATGTGAACAATACAAATCTGGATAGAAAATAAAAGGAGTGTTAGTTCTGTTAAGCAGCCAATAAATGTACTTACTCTCTCAGTTAGGAAGAAATTCAGATATTTTCCCCTCTTTGTTACACAGATCTCTGTTTATAGCATGATACATTGCTATTTTCTACAGAAAAAGATAAAATAATGTGTTTGAAGCAAGAAAGTCTTCTCATCATTCTGTCCTTAAAATGCTCCCATGCTTCCTTTCAGTGGAACAACCCATAAAATTAGCAACCAATGCACTGACCATTTTTATGGTTTGACATCTATTGAAGGTAATACATTCTGCTTGTCAAAGCTGGACAGTGGTGCAGCTACCTTCACATGAGGCTCCACCTTTCCATCACCACACTGCCCACTGGACCAGTGCTACTAGGATTTTCACACACCACGACATACCTTTTTTGAGACCAGAATTACTAAAATACTATGGCAGTTCAGTGTCAAAATCGACTTTTTCCCCTGACATCCCATGATGCCTCTTAAATTCTCCATTACAAAATCCAGGTCCTGTTCCCTGGAATTTCCAAAGGCCTCTTTCTCTTAACACCCTTCTTCTCTCTTATCCTACGGAAAAAGCAACTCTAGACATTCTATTCCTTCTGTTGAGGTGAGTCTATTCCCACTTCTTCTAGGATACCATTTTTTCTGCAAATAACTGTCTTTCCCTACTCTTTCTCTGTGCTTTCACATTCCAAAGAATTGCCACTGTGTGACTCTATCTACAGCAAGCAAACTCTCATCTACTCAACTCACTCCTTCCTTAAAAATCAGAACTCTAGAAGGTAGTCATATGTTGCCACCTGTGTGAACTCTGAAACAGAAAGAAGTTCATAAGAGAAACTGAAACCAGGAAAACTATTGCTGTAAATAGTACCAGCCATATTCTCTGGTTTTGATATTCAAACTATTAACCTTTTGAAGCAATACTATTAGTAGTATTTATAATTTATGATTTAGAAAGAAACCATGCATGCAGACATATGCTATCCTTCTCAAAGTAAATGTGCACCAGTTGTGAAAAATAATCATTCTTTTTTTGGATAATTTGCAAAGAAGGGGGAAATGGCTAAGCCTCCCAAATATTTACTATAAATAGTTTATACCTGACTATCTGGTGTATGGGTGATTGGATGGATGAGAAGAATATGTTCTTCTTTAGAGGATCTCTAGACATCTTCCTTGAAGATTCATAGTTTCATGTTCACAGACCATAGCCCTGTGCATCAACCCATTTTACTGATAGCAGATATGAAGAACATCTTCACTCTCACAACTAAACTATATAGAAATATCTAGTAGAAATGCTCTGTCAAAATATTCACAGATCTTGCCAATTACTTTGCAAATAATTATGTAAATAAGTGTAAGAGATATTTTGATTATACTACAGAGATTGAGGGACAACAAAGACAGCATTAACCTGTTGCCTAGTCAGACCTTGGGAACCAGCACTGTGCAGCTAAAGGTAAACCAATCTCAAAGGCTCCAAGAGGTACACTGCTTGCTGTAGTTGTGCAGAACATAGGAAAGATTATCTGGGGACTGGGTCAAAGTTCCTTCAAGGAAAACATTCTTGGGTGAACAAGTAATCATCTTCAACTGTCAGTCTCGCCTTTCTGCTTGCTCTCAAATTATCTTTAATCAAGTAGGAGAGATAATTTACTTGGCCATGGCCAGGGATCATTTGACTCCTTTTCACTAGTCAACAACTAGTTTCATTTTGAGTAAGTATCCTTACTGTTGTTGCTTCTGTGCTCAAATGCAGGGTACGTTATCTGCAGTCACAAGGCTTAAGGAGGCTGATGAACATACCTGATAGATGCAGTAATGCTCTACAGCTTTGTGAAAAGTACATTTCTTGGCTTCCCTCAGTGTTCCTGCTTTATAGTGAGGGTCACTCAGATTCTGAATTAAAAGCATTAAATTATTAATATTAATATCCTGCCTAGTGATTTTTATGGATTCCAGAACAGTTGCTCATGACTCAGACATCAGTGGTACTGGTATGACATCAGCATTGAAAGTAATGCAAATGTGAAGTGTCATTTATTTAGCATTTGTTGACCAGGCATTTCAGTACGTATTCCTCTTGCGTAATGAATACCAGAACACATAGGCAGCTGTGTGAGCTGATTTGGGACTAGTCTTCTACAGTGTTTTCATTGGTGATCTGGCTCAATATCTATGGTAATGCAATTTACAAATTACACAAATTAGGCATGCATCGTCAGGAAGGTTCTGAACAGATTTCCTACAGAAGAAATTAAATTTCTTTTTTTTTTTTTTTTTTTTAAGAGGAGAGAAAAGTTAATAGGAAGAACCAAAGTGAAAATTATGCCCTGAAGTGGAGAGTGAGAACTAATACATTGTTTGATCTCAAGACAGATTTGTGCTATCACTATAAGGCAAACATGACCAAAGAACCAACCCCAAAACACAAACCAAAACCAAATACAATCCCGGAATGCAATCAAAAGGGCATTTCTGTTACTGAATGGTTAATAAGCCTCATTAAGATCTCATCTGAAATACCATGATCATGAAAAGAAGAATGCCAACTGGGATAGGTACAGAAATGGCTACTGAGATGTCAGAAAAAATGAAGAATCAATCCAATAGGAGAAGGCTGTATAAATTATTTTACCCATTTGCAGGAGGTTAACTAGCAAGATAAGCACTGCTGTCTGTCAGTGCCAGAAAGTAGGCAGGGGTCACGGGAGTAATCTCAGTTCATCTGCAACACATGCATTAAAACAACTGGGCATAAACTGTCTGTGAATAAATTAATGTAAGGAATTAGAGAAAATCTTTTACCGTCAGACTGATACTCTACAGAAATAATAAGAGAAAAATAGAACTAGTTTGTTTTCAAGCTTGAGCCATTAATTACTGAGGTGAAAAAGGGGTTAGTGTAGTAGCAGAAAACAGGGCTTGAAAATGCAGGAGTTTTTCTTTAGTCATCTTCCTTAATATTTGTTGAACTAGATTTGCAAGGCCTGAAAAGAACATCTGCAGGATATAGAGAAAATAAAGGAATCATTCTAATGCCATTCATATGAATCAGGCAAGTGCTTAAATAGGGACAGTTGGATCCAAATGACTCTAGTGGAAGCTAAATGTTGCTGTCAGACCTGTGTAAACCTGAAATACCTCTTTGTTCCTTGTGGATGCCCACTGGGTCTGCTGAGCAGAGTGATGTAATGCTGGCCACTTGCTAGTGAGCATCACACTTCCCTCTTCAGCCTCATCTACCACCAGCCAGGCATGACCTGAGGCTGTTAACCCACGGAGCCTCTCAGCAAGCACAGCTGTCCTCTGGCACCCAAGGTGCCAGACCCTTTCAAACTGAGAATGAACACAGGGATTTGGTAAAACTGGTTTGTGGTTGAGAGCAAAGAGTTCATAATTAAGTTGGCAAAGATGCCTGTATTCACTTGGTTAGGAAAGGTGGTCACGGCACTGAAAGGCTACATAATTTTTAGTGCTTAAAGCAAACAAAGAGCACTAGCTTTCAAATGCTGTAAGTAAAAGGCAGAATTTTACTCTTTCATGAGCAATTTTCTTTAGCTAGTGCTGACATACCTATTCATGCACATTTCAGAGCTATACTGACATTCATACATAACCAGATAAATTAATATCTGAACATGGTCAAGAATCTTAACAAGTCAACTAGAAAAGGCTCAGAAAATATATAGCAACTGTTGGTGACAACTTTCTAACAATTTTTCATCATGCTATTTTCACACTAGTGCCAGGACCCTAATTGAGATCAAATACAAAAGCCCAGTCCCATGGTAATCTATAAACCATTCAACTAGTGAATGAAAAAACAGAGTGGAATGCAAGCCAGTCAAAAAAAATAACAGTGAAATATGTAACAAATACTTAGCATCAGTGGGTCATGCAGTATGAGAATCTGCAGTTAGGGGAGACTTGGAGAAAGATGACAGAAAAAAGGCACTGAAATAGAAAAACTCTTAAAACTGGAACAACTACAAAGCTTGGAACTATATATCTTAGAAAAGCCTCTGAGAAGTTATGTCTATTCTCTGTCATATGAAATAAGAACAAAGAGTCATTCACCTATAGCAGGAAATAACAGGTATAACTCTTGTTATGCAGTTTGATCTTGGAATTTATTGCTCCAGGATGTAAGTGGGGCCAAAAATCTAGACAAAATGAAATAATAATTGCATTTTCAGAAAGAACAAAGATATTCAGTATTGTGGCAATTAATATTAATATTACAAAATCATAGGAAAGGGTATGAAATGATTTTTCAGAATTTATCCCAATCTTCAACATTTCCCAAGGGACAGAAGAACTCCTATCTATCAATGAGATTTTTTTCAGGTTTAAATTACTAATATTTTCTTTTAATTATCTGGTTCTAGCAATCTTTAGAACAGGCACAAAAAGCTATTCTCTTATATTGACAATGCCAACATTAAAACTTACAGAGAGTAGTTGGAGGCATCAGGAAACTATATTATCAGAGGAGAAGAAGATGAACAGTGGTTTTAAAACTAATTAATTCTTGCTCCACTGAAGGCAACAAAATTCTTACTATGTCCTCTGCACTCTATTGAGGAATATTCCCAAACCTTTGCTATGTTCCAACATTATGGATTAATGAGGATATGACACAGTTAGATAAGAGCATCTCCCTATTAACCTTACAGGTTAACCAAGACAGTTAATACATCAGACTTGATGGCATTACTTGGTGATTGTAGGTCAGGCTTTTTGCCAGCACTTCCCCTCTAAGTGCACTTAAAAAAATAAGAGGAATGACTGTCAGGTAGAAACAGGTATATGATGGAGGGACAAGTGGCTTTAATTAAAAAAATCACTGCAAGATTGCCCCCTAAATATTGCCCAGAAGATATGTGTCTTAAACTGTTCATTTCTTCTCACCAGTTTTAAAAGGTTATAAATTCAGCTCATGGGAGGCAGGCCTTGTATGTTGACTGACCATAGGTATGTAGTGCCATCTGAGATGCCCTTTGAGCTGGCAGATATAACACAGGACCAATGGGAGGGAGGCAGGTACCCTTCCACAAGGGCAGTCAGAGACCAGACGGACTACTTGAGGGGATCTCATATGGCACCAGACATGTATGTGCAATTGAATCTAGCTCCAAGGACATACAACTTCATCAATTTAAATGGAGAAACTTTAATTTATGATGCCTGAGTATAGATGAAAATGTTCAGAACTATAGTGCAGCATAATTAAAACCTCTCTGTTACCCAAATTTTGTAACTAAAATCAGGGAAAGAAGAGTGAACACCAGTCTCCCATGTTTTGCTAATGCTATACAGGAATCAGACTTTAAAACTATGGTCTTAATGAATGAATATGACACTCTGTCTATCAGCAACTAGGGTACTTTCAGCTCTGAAGTCTTAGGAGGAGAGGAAAAACAAGAATTAAGGATCATGTTATTACCCTTATGGAACCTATATAAAGGCAACTTGAATGAATTTATTTACAAGTGCTACATAATTCTAAAAATCCTGCTTAAAAACAGACAATGCTCTCACAATGATGTTTGTTAAAATAAAGGGTAATCAATCAAACATGTTACGTCCATAAAATATTATTTTTTGTGGTTTTTAATAGTCATCTTAATATCTACTGAATTCATAACCAGAATTGCTATCTAACCTGGGAAGACACAGCAGTGTGGAACTGCACCGACATACATCCGAAAGGTCAGTGCCTTTAGTCGAGGAAAATACGTCTGAGAAAGAAATGTCATAACCTTCCACTGACTAGATTTTGCTTATTCCTTTTCCCTAATGACAAGAATTGAAATCACACTGTATCAAAGTCAGATAAATGCAAAATGTTACTGCACTCTAGTTTAGGGATGAAGAATTTCATGTACATCGCCTCTCCCTGTATCATTCTTGGTAGTGTTTGAAACTTAGTACTCATATTCCCATACCTCATTACGATAGATATTTTGTTCTTGTTGCTATGTGAAAGAACAGCACAAACAAGGAATTGAACATCCAGGGAAAACTATAAAACAACCATACAAAGCAATGCAGCATCATAAAGTAAAAACAAAAGACATAGAGAAAAAAAATGGGGAAACACATTAATTGCTGTATCATAAGTGCGTGTAGTTAATTGCAACAGAGGAAGGCAAACTTTTTTTGACAGGATTGAAGACTGTTTTTAGAAAGTAAAATATCTCACAAGCACAAGACAATGAATTCCAACAGTGTAGACCAGGAAGGTCTTCAACATGATTTCCTTTTGTAAAGTAAGATTTAATTTAGTAATTTATTAGACGTCACATCAGTTCCATGGTTCCTACCAAGTGTCAGTAACATATAGGAAATTGATGTATAAAGATAGACAGATAATTTGATAAACAGATAGAAATTGTGTGTATATTTGTGTGTACTTAATTAATTAAGCTGCTTAATTAATTTATTTATTACTTGATTGATTATTGCTTAATCATGAGGACTCTTGATGACAACATTGAATAAAGGCCCACATAAGGTACTGGTAACAAATGTCATCTCCTGTGACCATCTTGAAAGTTTACAGTTTTCCCCACTTGACATAGTAATTTGCAAAAGCAGAATGTAAAGCTTGGCAAATTCTAAATATATGCACCCAAGAAGCAAAAGCAGCCAAGAACCAAGTCCCTATCAATGAGTAAGCTTTGAGCAGAAAAGCAGACTTCTCCGTTTTCAACCTTTCAACATGCTTATCTGCTAGTGGACTTTCTCCCCTTCCTGTTTTCCTCTCCCCCTTCCTCCCCACCCAGGAGCTGGAGGAACCTTGCTGACTCCTGGGTACTGCTCTTTTTTTGTGCAGCACCTACGAAGCTGATCTTCCATCTTAAAACAAGATAGGTGCACAGCAAGGAAACAAAAAAGGCCCAATTAACCCAGCTACATAGGGAGCATAATGAAGCAGCTTTAGTAGACCACTGTGTGGCTCCTGTAGATCTCTGTTGTCTCTCCTCCCAGGCAAGAGTGGGTTTGATTGCTTTCACTAGTTCACCAGACAGCATATAGCTACAGTGTTGTCCTGAGGGCAGGAGGACATTAGCCAAGAGGATGCTGGATATGTACCAAGCAGCAGGAATAACTTCCTGCTCTTACTTCTGTCATTCCTAGTAAAACAAATCAAAATAGATTAATTTTTTTTTTTTTTTTACTTTTATTCCTCCCTCACCGCCCTCGCCC